>PVJC01012681.1:0-39138 GCA_004026665.1 Murina feae | reverse complement strand
GGGGCCACTGGGGAGCGGGAAAGCAAGCTCTTGGGGGCTGGAGTCCTGCTTGGCGGCTCCCCAGACCCCTTCCGGGGATCAGGGAGCAGGAAAAGGCTGGCCTGACCACGAGGTAGGGTTTTCCCTGCTTTCTGGTGGCTGGAGGAAGATGGGCAGTAGGCAAGCTTGGGAGGCAGGCCGCACCCAGCCCTGGTCACAGCTCAAAAAAGAGAACAACAGGCAGGGGAGGGCAAGAGTCTGAGAGATCGACATAGAGGGGGTATCTGCTCCAAGCCTCCACGGTGTGCCTAGGGGCAGGCCCCCAGCAGGTAGAAACACACAGGAGGACTGCTCCGAGCCTCAGATGCGGCTGGGGACAGGTCCCCAGTGGGCACACACACATACACACACACACAGAAGGCGCCTGGCAGACTGGGGCCATCATAGGATATCCACTGAGGGGTCCCAGACTGTGAGAGGGCACAGGCCGGGCTGAGGGACTCCCTCCACCCCGAGTGCACAAATTTTTGTGCACCGGGCCCCTAGTAGAATATAAAGCACTGTTCAATTTCAAATTCTCACAGAGACATGAAACAACACAAACGGGCCCAATATCAATTAGTACACTCCTCCAATGAGATCAGATACCTCGTGGTAAAGTCTTGTGTCATTCATTCTGATAAGCACTCCGTCAATTCTCAAGAAAAACCGCAACAGCAGGAAAAAGCTGGAAGGCATTACTCTCTGAAAGAAAAAAGTGCATTAATATTTTAACGAAAATTAAATAGTGTTACTGTGCTAAAAGAAAATGAATTTGTTAAAGCATAGAAGGAGAGCTGAATTAGCATTATATAGGAAATCTCTGAACTAGAGGTTCTTTGTCCTAGCACCAACTAAGGCTCAAAACTTTGTGTATATTATTTAACATCCTAGTTTAAGTTTCATACAATAGAAATACATTTTTTCTAGGTCAAAAGATATTTATCTTAAAAAGACAACACAGCTCTGGCCAGCTTCTCAGTGGTTAGGACGCTAGCCTGAGCACAGAAGTGTCTCGGGTTCAATTCCTGGTCAAGGGCATATACCTGAGTTGCAGGTCGCATCTCTTGTCCCAATGCTTCTTTCATTCCCAACCACCTCCCCTCCTTTCTAGTCTCTAAAATCAATGGGGAAAAATATCCTCAGATGGGGATTGGGAAAAAAAGACAACACATGCCTGAGTAATGAGAAAATTGTAATGTTCACTTTAAAAAGGGTAGTACTTACAGTAAATAGTGACACCAGTAACACCAAAATGAAAGAAGAACCTAGTTCTTTGTTGCTCATCTTTTATTCACTTTATGTAAAATAACGACGCAAGACCTGAACTGGAATGCTCTAACGCACGGCAGCAGATTAGGTACTATGTTCTACTGCCAAAGCCAAGTTCATCAGGTCATCATTCACGTCCCTCACCTCTTCCATCTGTGGCACATCTATAAATGCCTGTTTCCCAAATACAACCGGGAGCCAGAGTTAGTGGAAAGTGAAAAGATGGATTCTGGTGGCAAGGAGAGAGGGGTGTGGGGTCCTCGGGTCTTCAAAAATAGTATGTTTGACCATTTACTAAATAGATTCTTACTGCCTACCAAGCGTCAAATTCTTACTCCAGCACGTATTGGACTTATACAGATGCAAGAATACAACCCCAGTGTCAAGGAGTTTATCGAGGAGGAAAACAGACATGCCCAATGTGGTGGCTGCTGTGCAGAGGCATGCATGAGGTTTGAAAGCACTCAGAGGAGCCCAGCAGGGCGGCTCAGTGCTTGAGCATCAACCTATGAACCAGGAGGCCAGGTTCTACTCCTGGTGAGGGCACATCCCTGGGTGGCAGCTTGATCACCAGTGGAGGGTATGCAGGAGGCAGCCAATCCATGATTCTCTCTTATCATTGATTGTTTCTATCTCTCTCCCTCTCCCTTCCTCTCTGAAATCAATCATATATATACATATATATACATATACATATACATATACATATACATATACATATACATATACATATACACATATTTTTTTTCCCTTTAAGTGCGCAGAGGAAGTACCTGAGTTCACTGACAAATGTCAGCAAGAGTGACACCTGAGCTACCATGGAAGGAGCGGGCTGAGGTTCTGGCTGAGAGGAGGTGGCATATACCCAGTACTGAGGCATGAACTAGGAAGCTACATTCAGGGAACTGCCTAGAGTTCCATATAAGAACAGGGCAGCATTAACCAAGAATAAAGAATAACAAGAATAAAGAATAATAACATGATGATGGTGGCTTAACTGCCTGAGAGTCCCCAGCCACAGGCCAAGCTCTTTCCTGCCCTGACCTTTCCACACCCTGTTCCCTGACCTGGAGTGTTCTCCTGGTCAGCACTTCCTGTGCTTCAGAGCTCAATGCAAAAGTGGCTTCTACACAGGGGCCTTGCCTACACTGCATGCCATCGCAGATTCCCCTTGTTATTCCCTCTCACAGCACTCATTACAAATGAACGGGTCTGTAACTATATCCACTTGTGTGTTTACTTGCTTACAGCCTCTATTTGACTATAGGTTCCATGGCGGTGGGAATATGGCTTCATTCGGCACCAAGTCCCCACTGCCTAGAAGAAGAGCCCGCACACAGCAGGTGGCCCTTAGCTGGGGGCTGAACAAAAGAGGCCAGATGCTGGCTGCTGGGGAAAGGGCTGAGTCAGACACACTGGGGTGGGTTAAGCAGCAAGAGACCCAAAGGAAGACGCAAAAACGCAAAGCAGGAGGCAGCACTGACTATGACAATATGTTACAACAAATCGACCTGAAAAAACATCATTACCCAGCAGAGTGCCAGTTAAAATGTATGGGAAAGAATGACTTACAATATTTCTTCCAATTCAAAATTAGTAAACAGTCATATGACACAACATGGAAGCAAGCTGAAGTACCATTTCTGCACGTGGGGAGACCAGAAATTCGGGGCCTGTGTTCTAGTCCCAATCCTACCACAATTCACTGGTATTTTAAGACAGTGGCTCCCTCCTAAGGGAGTCTGGACAGCTGTGGTGAGCAACAATGATAAGCAACCAGCACCAACGTTCAGCAGTTAAGGACCAGAGATGGTCACTCTTCTGTAGTGCACAGGACGATCCTATACAACAAAGTCCAACCCTGCATTCCCACAGACTCTCACCTGGCATCTATCTAACCTTCAAACCTAATTTCACTTTATATATAAACTAGCGGCCCGGTGCACAAAAATTTGCACACTCGGGGGGTGGGGGTCCCTCAGCCCGGCCTGTGCCCTCTTGCAGTCTGGGACACCTCGGGGGAGATGTCCACCTGCTGGCATGCCTGGCCAGCCTGGGTGAGGGGCTGAGGGCCATTTTCAAGCTGCCCACAGACCCTTCAGGGTTCGTGCACTGGGGGATGGGAAGGCTGGTGAGTGCAGGCCTGGACGTTTCCCACTGGAGGGCCCACGATTGCACACGCCTGGTGGGCCCCCACCGCTGAGGAGACACACCTGGCGCAGAGCTGGGTGGCGAGCCAGGCTGTGGACCCAGGACAGGCGTTCCTGGACATCTCACGGAAACCCCTGGGGCAGAGCCAGGCTGCAGACCCAGGATGGGCACTCCTGGACGCCCCGCAGAGGCCCCCAGGGTGGAGCCAGGCAGCTGACTCAGGACGGCTGCTCCTGCACTCTCCTCAGAGGCCCCAGCGCTCCCGCATGCCCCGGGGAGGCCCCCAGGGGGCGGAGCCAGGCAGTGGACCCGGGACAGGCGCTCCTGGATACCCCTCGGAGGCCCCAGGCCGGACCCCCCCCCCCACACTGAGCTGACACACCTGGCACAGCTATGCTGGCCACAGAGGCTCCCAGTGCAGAGCCGCCTTGCCAGCCTCCATCTTGGCTGGGTTAATTTGCATACAGCCGCTCTGATTGGCTGGTGGGCGTGGCCGCGAGCAGAGGCTCAGCCAGCCTAGGCAGGTAGTTGCAACAGAACCCTCTAGTTTGCTCTAGCTCCATGGCTGCCGGCCTCCATCTTGGCTGGGCTAATTTGCATACAGCCACTCTAGTTGGCTGGGAGGCGTGGCTTGGCTGGTGAGCGTGGCTTGGCTGGTGGGCGTGTCTTCGGTGTATTGGATAATGGTCAATTTGCATATTACTCTTTTATTATATTACATAAAAAACTCACTCAATTATCCATAAAGGCAATGGCCTTGTAAATCAAGGAGAGATTATACTTTGTTTTGTTTGGAATTTTGTTATTTCACTTTGAAAAATGCATCAATGGAATGCCAGCCTGTGTTCTCTGAGTCACTGACTGTCAGCCTGCATCTGTAACTGACACCCACAGGGACTCAATATGCACACGTCATTATGTCATTTAGTGGCATATTATGCACTTGCCTAGTGAACTACATCTCATTTTATTCCAAGTCAATTTCTTTTAATTTATAATTAGGACATCATGTTAATTTACTGAAAAGTAGGACCTTACCTATGAATTTCATTTCAGGGTAGTAAATGGGAGAAGGTACTTACAGTATTTGGTTAAAGAAAAATAAATAAATGGAGTGATGGGTCTGATGAGATGGCAAAGCAGTAACTTAGAGCAAATTACTGAACCACCCAGGTCTCCTCCTCTATATTAAAAGCGGGATGTGAGGGATGAGCTCAGGCTCTCTCTGTGAGTCCCCAGGACGACATTTCTAACAAGGGCCCCTGCACCAGCACTGCAGAGTCCTCAGCGCCCTCCTCCATGAGATGTGTCCGACCCCCGGCTCTCTGACACCACATCCGTGCATCCTCCAGACAACCCTGCTCCTCAGCTAATCTCTGCTTCCACACTCACACCTCCAAGCACACTGAGTGAGAAGAAAAACGTCTCACGATGATGATCACTCTTCGGTTTGAGACTATTTACTCCGTACACACAAGTTCCATTTATGCCCACCCCCTCTCCAACGCTTTCACCCACACAAACACGTGTGCTCCCCACATGCCTGCCCACTTGATACATCACAGACATATCCACCCACTTGGATACAAGTGCCGAACCAGATATGCACATCGTAACGAACACTCAACACCATCAGCTCTGTGAGTGGGTAGACAGATGGAAAGGTACATGACTGAATGAGTCAGCATGAACAAATCTAAATGACAAAAATACATTGGGGGAGAATTATGGGTGAACAAGGAGTGGGGTGCTCAGAAAACAGTGCTGTAAGGCTAGAATAATAGAGATATTGGTTCAAAGAAAACAGTGCTAGTTAGTTACCCCAACTTAGACAAACGAGTCTTTTGGGAAGACATTTACAAAATACAGAGGCTAAAATAAATGATTCTGTAAAAATTCATTACAATTCCAAAATCCTAGGATTTTACAGAAATCTTGACTTTAAAATAAATTTACTGCTGCTTCTGATTTATTGTTTTCATTCTTAATTATTGATTAAATCACAATACTCACCATCATTGTGCTTCGAGAACAATGTTTGATGCTGGGGTCCATCTTTGATAAACCTTAGGATAAGTGCTACTATAATGGAGGGGTTAAAAATAATGTATTTTTGGAGTATAGACAAGGGATATTTAACTCTGCTGTGGAGGGTCTCACAGAGGTGACATTTTAGCTAGGTGTTAAAGGATAAGGCATTTAATAAAGTTATGGTTTTACTGGAAAATGTTAAGAAACCGAATGACAACCTAATAGTAAACAACTATGAGTAACTGCTGCAGTCTGTGTGTGTTCTTTTTACGCATGTTTCACCAACAGCATTGGTAGTGGAAGCAGTCCATCCTCCAAAGGAAACGATACTTGTCATTCCTGTTTTCACCTGGATGCTGGAAGCTGAAGTGTGAGTCCTGACGCATGGTCACTTCCTTACATAGTATCCACCTGGCTGTCTGCTCAGTCTCTCCACATTGTTTTTAATTCAAAATGTGAAAATTAAGTCTGAGTTTTCATTTAAATTACATAATAAGCAAACAAAGTACAAAGTGACTAGGCAGGTCTTTAAAAATGCTTTGCTAAATTCGTAACAATATATTAAGATTTTGTGAATTTTATAATGGATATTAATTAGTAAGATGTACTCTAGACTCAAATGAAACTTTACATGGTATCATATTAAGATGGTATAATTCAAATATATTTCTGACCAATGGTAGAAATAGAAGAAAGAAATTTTAAACAAAAATCACAATACTCACAATTTTCACACTTAGGCTTGAAACTCCATGATCATGAAGTTCATCCTCAAACAGGAGAACTTCTTCAAAAAACTTGATCTGCTCTCTGGCTTTCAGTTTCTCTGTATCTATATGATCTGTTGTGGGCACAACCTGGAAGAAAAATGTCGGAAGGTCACATAAAACTCTTCCCGAGGAGCTGGGACATATAGGAAAGTTGCTAATGCCACTTCACAGCCTCCAGGAGGCTTTTCCTAAGCCAGCCCACAGTCGTCACCATCATTACTGCATCGAGTTAAAACAAGTTTCCGAAATTTCCTCACACTTGGCAACCATGTGCCAGAGGGCCCCCCAATTTACAGAGTTCTTCCATCAGGAGTGAGGAGACATGAATCTATGAAGCATTATAAGGGTCTGACGAACCTTGCTCCCCATGACACCGTAAAGGAGGGATTTTTGTCTGTTCTCTGTGTATCCAGGGCTCCTAGGATTACTGCCCTAGGAGCACACAGTAAGAGCTCAAGAATGAATGAATGAATACATGGTTTCTCAAAAACTGTGTTTTTGTCTTGGAAGCAGCATAAAATAGTTAATGCTTGGAACACAGAAGTGGCAGCAAGTAAAGACAAGAATCAAGTTGCTACCATGAGCTTCCAGCTTCCCAAGATTCTAACAATCTCCGCAGAGACAAGGAGCCCCCACACAACCCCAACTCCTTACATTTCTGCCTAAACACCCACATATGATATGGGGTCTCCAGTAACTACCTTTAATGAAAACAGTTACAGTGAAATAAATACATGTTGTTCTCTATGACAAAATATGATATTTAGAAACTGCAACCTAAGCCAAATTTCCCTCATTTCAGTCACACAGTAAGATTTCAAAATAAATAATAAGCAAACAAAGCAAATAAATAATAAGCAAATAAAGCTCCCAATATGAGACCTACCTATTCCACCTTCTTGGTGTATTTATCATAGAGTAATCAGCCATAAGCGGGGCTTACATGATGCAATTTAACATTCACATAGAGCTTTAGAATCTGCTGGGAGCTTTCCCATCGATGACCTCATATCAAAGCTCTGCTGTGAGGCAGAATTTCTGTTTACTCAATTTACTGATGAGACTAAGACTCCTCAGATAAATCGATTAAGTAACTCCCCTAAGATGATACCAGTTCACACATAGTACAGGCAGGACAGAAGTCCTATTTGCCCACATCTCTATTCAACTGTACAACTGGGAGCTGCTGCTAGCAGGTCTGTCTAAAGCAGCGGTCACCAACCAGCGGTTCAAGGACCTCTGGTGGTTCGTGAGGTCCAAAAGGTTGGTGACCGCTGGTCTAAAGCACAGGCCTGAATACCTCTCAGCAGTGACAGCATTAAGGCAGTAGTTCACTGCTCCCAAGCACATGTAATTAAAATCCCTCCACTTTATTTCCTGCTGATAATCAATAAGCAAAATCCCCTCATGTTAGGTTCTGAAGCCCCTATGACAGAAATAAACAGGTGAAAGTAGTAGTAAAAAATAAGCCATTACTAGAAAGTTCTAAAGCCAAGACTGTCCAAGACAATTGATGACTCATAAAAGCAAAAAATAACAGTTACCTTTAACTTGAGGGATTCTCCAAGTAAGGTTCCCTTATAATCTGTTGTAAAGGTCCAATCGTATGGTTTAATAACTTCCTTGGAGTGCTCACCCTCCGTCCTCAAATACCAAAACGAGAAGGATCAGATTTAGTGATGCAGCATGCAGATCATCTGCGTTCACTATCACACCAAATTACATTCCACATATAATGTAAAATCTCCTCCTAACACACACACTTGTCAGAATTCACAAGACGAGGCCTTTCTTCCTTCCTGCACACTTATTGCGGTTTAACTCGTCATGTGCTGGTAGTCTTTCCAATTGGACCCTACATTGCCTGAGGACCTTTTTTAAAGGCTCATCCAAGGTACCTAGTACATATCAGGCACAAAGTAAATAATTGCTGATTTGTCTATCAAAGAAAATACATTTTTCTTAATTTCAAAGGTCCTCAAATTTTCAATGCAAATCACAGCATTTTTCTTGAAAAACAGGAACATTCAAGTACACAGTGTACTCTTCACTAAAGAACACAAAATGCTCAAAAAAGAAATTCCACAGAGCTCGGCTCAAATGTTACGCAATTAACTCAACAAGCATTTAAGAGGTGGGGTAACTAATCTCCGTGTTATAGATGAGAAAGATTAATTTTAGAATAATCCAACTACCAAGTTTAAACATAATACTAGCCCCCATTCTAGTATCGTGACTGGATATTTAACTCTCTTCTCGGTTTCACCCGTAGCTGCCCGGACTCTCACCTGCTCTCCTGCCACTCCTCCGCACAGGCTACTTTAAGCATGCCTTGGTAGTTGTTCACACATCTCAAAGCATCTGTAGCATTGAACTCAATCCCAAAGCCAGAACCATGCTGGATTCTTAAAACGTTGTCTCCAAACATCATTTCGGGGAGGGATGGCATATGCAATTCATCAGCTAACCTATGCACAACCAGAAGTCAGGCAGGATTATTTTGTATCACTGTTGACACTTTGGTTTCCTTTTCATCCCTACATTACTGAGTTAATTAACATGATGTATTTTGTACAGTCTATACATGCTTCCATCATCTATTCTCTCTATGTATATCTTTTTTTTTAACCTTCACCTGAGGGGAGATTTTATATATATATTTTTAGAGAGACAGGAAGCGGGGGTAGAGAGAGAGAAACATCCATCAGTTGCCTCCCGTATGTGCCCGTCTGGGGAGAGAACCCAAAACTTTCGTGGTGCACACAATGCTCCAACCAACTAAGCAACCAGCAAGGACTGTGGCCTTGGCAATGGGCTAAAAACAGATAATAAACAGAGAAGTAAATACAGAATATATTATCTGCTAGTGGTAAGTGACATAAAAATAAAGGAAGATAATGGTGGGGGCCTGTTTTAGGTAGGATGATCAGAGATTGGTTCTGAGATAGAATTTGAGCCTCAAAACTACCTTGTGAGCTGAGAAATGCTGAGTTTAGGTACCTAATGACAGATTACTGAGCTAGTAAGTAGTAACACCAGGCCTCCTCCATTATGCCAGGTTCGCCTCATCCTGCCTCACCCAGCCAGCATGGCTCAGTGGTGGAGTCAACCTGTGAACCAGGAAGTCACAGTTCAATTCCTCGTCAGGGCACAGGCCTGGGTTGCAGGCTCAATCCCTGTCCCCAGTGTCGGGCATGCAGGAGGCAGCCAGTCAATGATTCTCTCTCATCATTGATGTTTCTATTTCTCTCTTTCTCTCTCCCTTCCTCTCTGAAATAGATAAAAATATTTTTTAAATAAATAAATACTTGCACTTCATTTGGCCAACCTCATTAGAAAAGAAAGTTATATTTGACACACTATGAAGCCGGGATCACAAATTATTAATCCACAGATGTGTTTTGATTTGCCTGAACAATATTTGAAATAGTTGCCAACAATGCCATGCTCTCTTGGGCAGCACCTATACTAACCTTGGAACAATACAGAGATTAGCACGACCCCTGCGCAAGGATGATGTGCAAATTCATTCCATATTAAAACTAAACAAACAAAAATGATTGAGAGATAGTTGTCAACAAAAATCGAGACTCTTTTTAGGAATCTGGACTTCTGGTTTCCCTTTTTTGAAAAAAGAGAAGACTGGCAGTACTGGGCCTGGCAATCCACAGCACTGACAGGCTGAAGCTGAGTAGAGGCTGCCCCCTTCACTGGGGCCCTGGTGGTGCACCAGTTCCCTTAACCCTTAAGAAAGTTGAGTTCATAAAGGTTTTAAGTGGAAGCTACTCACTTCTGAAAAAAGCAGCTATATATATAAATCACTGTGCCTATGACCCATCACCTCAGTCAAAACCAGGACTTTCAATTTAGGGATGTAAGTTCAGCTTCTCAGCCAAAGGCAATTATCTATGGGCTGGCAGGAACCCTTCAATTTTAGCCGGAGAACTCTTGCTGAATTGAATCACGGCCAAATAAGTATACTCTGACCTCTCTTTTCATAAGTTTGAATGACAGCCAAAGGAAGCACAGACCAAGCAAGGTAGCCAGAAAGAGCAGCGTAAGGTGGAGAGGATGGAAATGTTAAATAACAGCAAGGGAAGCAGAGAGCACAAAGCAAAGATTGAGAAATCCTATCTAATCTAATCTAATAAAAGAGTAATATGCTAATTGCATCACTCTGCTCATTCCCAAGCCACGCCCACCAGCCAATCAGAGCAACTATATGCTAATTAACCTGACAAAGATGGCAGCCAGCAGCAACAGAGCTAGAGCACACAGGAGGCTTGGTTGCCCTGGCGATGAAGGAAGCTGCCTGCCTAGGCCTGCTGTGGCCTCCACCCAAGGCAGCAAAATTTCAATTATAGAAGATAAATAAACCCCAGATACCTGCTTCCAGCCAGCCTTGCTGGTAGCTTGGGTGGCTGGGGGCTGTGGCCAGCCTGCAAACAGCCATCAGTCCCTCACCCAAGATAGCCCCACCCTCATGGGGTGAGAGATTCTGCTGGGGGGCTTGGCCAGCCTGCAAACAGCTATCAGTCCCTCACCCAAGATAGCCCCACCCTCATGGGGTGAGAGATTCTGCTGGGGGGCTTGGCCAGCCTGCAAATAGCCATCAGCCCCTCACCCAGACTGGCCAGGCACCCCAGCAGGACCCCCCCCCATCCTGAAGGGACTGTGGCCAGCCTGCAAACAGCCATCAGTCCCTCACCCAGGCTGGCCAGGGACCCTAGGGGGGAACCCCCACCCTGAAGGAGCTGTGGCCAGCCTGTAAACAGCCATCAGCCACTCACCCAGGCTGGCCAGGCACCCCAGCAGGACCCCCCTCCCTGAAAGGGATGTGGCCAGCCTGAAAACGGTCCTCAGTCCCTCACCCAGGCTGCCATTTCTCAGGCCAAACTTCACTCTTAACAAGTAAGTATTAACATTAAGAAGGCAGGGAAGACAGGAAGCATCTATGGAATTTAGATGTCCTAGATCATTAAAGCAGCGGTTCTCAACCTGTGGGTCTCGACTCCTTTGGGGGTCGAATGACCCTTTCACAGGGGTCGCCTAAGACCATCCTGCATATCAGATATTTACATTACAATTCATAACAGTAGCAACATTACAGTTATGAAGTAGCAACGAAAATAATTTTATGGTTGGGTCACAACATGAGGAACTGTATTTAAAGTGTCAGAAGGTTGAAACCACTGCATTAAGAACTCATCCTTAATCCAATACTTCCCCTAATCCATTTATTTAGCACCCTGGAGGTTTTAACATCCTGGGGTGATGTATCACAGAAATTTAGAATGGGTGAAGGTCTAGCCTTTCTTTTGTCATAAGGAAGGACTAAGTAGTACACTCTGGCAGATCTATTTTAGAAATAACAAATACAGCGATTAAAGACCTAGGATTTGAGTGCATCCAGCCCCTCTTAGAGAGTCTATAAGTACGTACATTACACGGTATACACCACTGGAAGCTGACTGCTTTATACATGCACAAGCTTACCTCTCTGGTGAAATAGGTAACAGAGAAAGGGACAAGGAGAGAAAAATCCACACAGTAAATCAATCTACGGTGGGATGGAGGGAATTATTTTTCCCTTTCTTTTCTGCATTTTCCTTATTTTTCTTAGTGAATCTGCAAGAATATTACTTTATTTAATGTATTTATTTATAACTAGGCAGCTAAACATTCTTTTACAACTCCCCTCTTTCCCTGGTAACTTCCCGCTGCCTCAATCTTAAAAGGTCAGTGCTCCCCAGGGTTCCGTGTCATGCATGACCTTTCCTTCTCTCCTAGAAAACTTTTAAATGATTTTCACTCACTCCCAAGGCTCCAGGTTTCAATTATAAGGTGACGATTCCCAAAGCAAAACCCATGGACAAGCTCTAGCTGGTTTGGCTCAGTGGATGGTGTCGGCCAGTGGACTTAAGGGTCCCAGGTTTGATTCTGGTCAAGGGCACATTCCCAGGTTGTGGGCTGGATCCCCAGCGAAGTCTGTGCAGGAGGCAGCCAATCAATGATTCTCTCCCATCATTGGTGTTTCTATCTCTCGCTATCTCTCCCTTCCTCTCTGAAACCAATAAAAAGCATTAAAAAACAAAAACATGGACAAGGCTTTTTTTTTTAATTGGTTTTTAGAGAGAGGGAGAAGGGAGAGAGAAACGTCAATGTGGGAGCAAAATACCCACTGGCAGTCCCCCTACCGGAGATCAAGCCCGCAGCTCAGGCCTCTGCCCTGACTGCAATCAAACTGGCAATCTTGTCTTGGTGCGTTGGGACCATGCCCAACCAACCGAGCCACACCGGCCAGGACCATGGACAAGTCTTTTAAAGCTCCAAGAGCAATCCTACATCCAAATGCCTCCTACACCTCCACTTTGTGACCCACACACAACTCACATTTCCACTAACTGAGCTCGGCCTCCCACACCTGTCCCTGCCCCGCTTCCTCCCCTTGTCCGATGGCAATGATTTCCAGGCAACAGCCCCGGCCAGAAGTCTTGTCGTCAGGAGAGTCCTTTACCCTTCCTCCTCTTGTCAAATGGTCACCAAACCCAGGGGCTTGACCTCCTAAAGTCTCCTGTCCTCTCCCCTAACTGGTCTCCTATCCATCCTCCTTGTCGCCTCCCGAGAAATCTTTCAGAGCAGCGATTTTCAATCCTTTTCATCTCACGGCACACGTACACTAATGACCAAAATTCTTCGGCAATCTGACAAAGAATATGCAGTAGTTCGCCTGCCTCCCCCGTCGGCTCCCCCGGGGCTCCATACCTGCCCTTCCCTTCTCTCCGAGATTTAGGTGGTTTTCACTCGCTCCCGAGGCCCCAGGTTTCAGTATCAAGGTGCCGATTCCCAAACCAAAACCCACCGACAAGCCTTTTTTTTTTTTAAATTGATTTTCAGAGAGAAAAGCCTTTTTTTTTTAAATTGATTTTCAGCCTCGCCGCAGGGCTGTTGTGTTAGTTGTCATTTTTTCTTATTTGACGATCTAAGGGAGTGCCCGACTGAACGGCCAGGCATTGCATGTCTGAAAAATCCCAGTCGGGCGCCTGCAGCCCGTGGTGAGGCCCCTCGAACGGAAGTGCCCCCGGGCGGTCGGTAAACCTCAGGCTGCCCTTCTGCTCCGGCCCCTCCGACCCCTCCGGCCCCCGAGCTCCCGCCGCGCAGGGGCGGTGCTTCCAACAGGTCGGGGCTCTCCCGCTTCCTGCCCCACGCCGGTCCAGACTCGGCGCAGAGTCGCCAACGCTCACGGCCGGCTCCCACCCCGCTTCCCATCCCACCAACTCGACCAGGAGGCGGGTCGGGCTCAGGCTTCCCGGAGGCCTCGCCCGCCCGGCGGAGCTCACCGCGCCCCGCGCGTCTCTGACCCCGCTATTCACACCGGGCGCCGCTGCCTCCCCCAGACCCCGGGTCCCTCGCGGCGGAGGCTCCCTCACCCTGCGAACCTCCGGCGCCCGGCGCAGCATATCGCCCCCATTACTGACGCCAACAAACAGGCCCGAGCCCCCAGGAGGGAAAGGCGCAAAGGCGACCGGGGCAGAGCCGGGGGGCAGGCGGAGGCCAGGGCAGACGACCCTCCGAAGCAGCCATGCGCCACCCACACCGGGTCGAGGGGCAGATTCACACGGGCGAGCCCACCCGGAGGATGGACGGCAGGGGTGACGCGATGGTTTCCCGAGGCGGTCCGTCAGGGGCGGCCTCGGTCCGGCCTCCGCCCCAAGGAAGGGTGGGCGCTGCGCGGGGCCGCCCGGCTCTCGCCCAGCCCAGCCCCCCGACCCGCGCCCGGAGCCTCACTTCTCCACATCCGCCGACTTCATGATGTGGGTCTTGGTCGCCGTCAGCGTCCAGGGCCCGAAGGAGAAGTCCCGGTGGCTGCTCTGGAAGCCGTGGATCATCATGGCCGCGGCGGGGGCGGCGCGGAGCAGGCAGGAGCAGCGGCAGCGGACACCGGTTTCCCCCCCTCTGCGGCCCGGCCCCCTGGGCTTCCGAGCCGTTACCATGCCCCGCCCCGCCGCCGACCCCGTCGCCCGCCCTTCTTTCCGCCCTCCTCTCCGCCCTGAGCTTTTTGCTTCCGGGACCAGGTGCGTGACCCACGTTACGTCACGATGCACCGGAAAAGAGGAGGAGAAACAGGCGAGGGGCTGGCTTGGCCTCAAGGGGCGTGGTCAGCGTCGTGCCGCCCCCGGAACTCCTTGGTGACGTCATCTCGGGGCGTTTCCTGAGAGGCGGAGCCTCGGGCTGGGTCAGCGGTGGGGAGCGAGGACTGACGCACCCGCTGGATCCAGGCGGGGGTCGGGAGGGTCCCGGAGATGGGCGGCGGGTGGAAGCCGGGGAGACAAGTGGGCCCCTCGGGAGAACAGCGGGCAAGCAGACAGCCCTGCTCCGACGGGGAGGACAGACCGGAAGCGGGAAGGTGCCATCCCGGCCTGAAGATGCGGCCGCAGAGCTGAGGACCAGGAGCCGGACCGGGGCCGCACCGCAGTGAGCGGGCGGCAGGACCACAGCCACGCAGTTGGCAGTTCCCGTGCAGCAGGGAATGTGTCAGCGTCACGCACGGGCTGTCACCGCGGAGCAGGGGCAGAACTTAGACCCTGAGTGTGCAATGCACTTTCCTTCTCCTCGTGCTTATGGTTAGATCAGGTTCCACCTCCACACCTCCGACCCCCTTTTTAAAAACCCTGGGGTGCCCTGGCCGGGTAGCTCAGTTGGTTAGGCCATTGTCCTGATACGCCAAGGCTGCGGGTTCGATGCCAGATCAGGGCACATACAACAATCAACCAATGAATCCATAAATGACTGGAACAACAAACTGATGTTTCTCTCTCACACACTCCAATAAATTCATTTTTTAAAAGAAAAGAAAAACCTTGGAGTCTCTGTTCCTTACAATCAAAGAGCTCTGTGGAAACAATGGGCTACTTTCAACATCTCCTTGAGTTGCTCTATGCACAACCCTTCATCCCTCAAATATAAGGTGACCAGATTTTAACATTGGTAAAGCGGGACACCATTGACCACTTGGCCGCCAAAAACCGTATATTCCCTTCCCGTTCTCCCACCGTTCCCTAGCTTGTCGTGCATTCTTTCCAAAAATTGGGACTTTTTTAAAATGCCGCAGGACACCGGACAAATTGTTAAAAATTGGGACTGTCCCGCCAAAAGCGGGACGTCTGGTCACCTTACCCAAATATCCACATCTTAACTAACAAAGAGGGAATATGCAAATTAATCATCGCGCTGTAACAGTCAAGATGTCTGCACCCACAGTGAGGCAGGGATTCTGTAACACAAGATGGCTGTGCCCACAGTGAAGCCAGAGTTCCCATAATGAGCCTTTATGAGCAATCAGCTGGGACCCGAGGCTGCGTGGCTCTGAGCCAGGGCAGGGGACCTGGTGGGACTTGACAGGGGACCTCAGGCTGCACCTCCGCCCTGGTGCCAGGCCGGGGGACCTTAGGCCATGCCCCCCCACCCAGCAGGGCTTGATGGGGGAACCTCATGCTGTGCCCCCCGCCCTGATACCAAGCTGGGAGACCTCAGGCCATGCCCTACACCCAGCAGGGCTTGATGGGGGAACCTCATGCTGTGCCCCCCCCCCGCCCTGATACCAGGCTGGGAGACCTCAGGCCATGCCCTACACCCAGCAGGGCTTGATGGGGGAACCTCAGGTTGCATCCCTCACCCGGCGGAGCTTGACCAAGGATCTTAGGCCACGCACCACTCCTGGCAGGGCTTGATGGGGAACTTAGGCTGCACAGCCTGCCCAGCAGGGCTTGACAGGGGACTTCAAGCCACACACCCCACCCCAGCACCAGGCTGGGGGACCTGAAGGGGTACTGGGGGACCTAAGGCTGCATGCCCCCACCTAACACCAGGTCAGAGGACCTGAGTCTGCACCCCCCACCCAGTAGGCTTTGACAAAGGTGGAGCCAGCCGGGTCTGGATCTTGCCCAAGGGGGGATGGGGCCTGCTGGGTCTGGGTCTCACCCAATTTTGGGGTGCCACGGTGGGCGAGAACTTGGATCCTACAGTGTCCCCAGACTCTGACAGGAGGAAGATTTTCGTATACATTTTACTAATTTTCTTTCATCTCTGACACTTCTATTATAGCAGAAGGGCAAATAGCAATATTAAAATGTTTCCTCTAATCCCCTTTTAATGTGCATGAATTTTGTGCACTGGGCCACTAGTAAAATAAATAAGGGAGGCCAGGTTCTGGGAGGGGAGGGAGGAGACAGAATAAGAATTCATCCTGTAGGGAATTTAAAAGAGGGGAGGGGCGTACTAGGGATGAGAATATAAATATTTTAGCAGTGTAATAGGGTAGGGAGACAGGGTATAGAAGACCCATAGGATTTGAAGAGCTGAGAGAAGAGCAGAGTTGATTGCATCCAAACTTATTTTTAAAAAGGAAACATTGCCTACTCTCAGCTTGTGGCATGATTTGGAGATAAAAGCAACCCATTAGTAAAGGAGAAATAAAAGCCAGCCATTGCAAACTCTGAGATGTTCAGAGAAATATATTAGCTCTAAAGTTCCTGAACAAATACACTTTTACAATATATAGTTTTATGCACTTCCAAAACATATATTTTTAATCATTGTATATTTTCTTATCAATATACAATGTGAAAAATCCTTCCAGAGCAGTTTATACCACTTTAACTCTCTTTTGTTGTTGTTAAATCCTCACTGGAAGATGTGTTTCCATTGATTTATTAGAGAGAGTGGAAGGGAGGGGGAGAGAAAGAGAGAGAAAAACATTGATGTGAGAGAGAGCCCCAACGTTTGAACCTACAAGAGCCTGCAATTGAGGTACATGCCTTTGACTAGAATCAAACCTGGGACCCTTCAGGTCAGGGCCAACACTCTATCCACTGAGCCAAACTGGCTACAGCGAACTCTTTTTTATTTAATAATATAATCCATAGTTGGCTATTCTAGTTTATTCAACCTTTCCTCTGTGGATGTGTGTTCACTTTGTTACATTTTTTGCCACAGCAGATAATGTTCAATAAATATTCTTGCATATGTATAGTCTGTATTGCTGTTTTTCTTTCCATGGGATAGATTCATGGGAGTAGGATTTCTGGGTCAGAGGGCAAAAATTTATTTTAACTTAACAGATATTGTCAGATTGCTTTTTCAAGTGGCTATATACATGCAGGGTAGGGCAAAAGTAGGTTTAGAGTTGTTTGTATGGAAATAATACAATAATTTATAAATAATAATACAAGAACGATCTGTTTCTAGTACTCACAAGTATAAACCTACTTTTGCCCCACCCTGTGTACACTTTTACCAGCAGTAAGTGAAAGTTCAGGACCCTAGTTCCAAATGCTGGTGTGAAGAAAACCCACCTCCAGAAACATCCATCAGTGAGTGTTGGAGGGAGCTGGGAATCTGAATTTTTTCAAGGCTCTTCATGTAATTTGATAGAAGCAAGATTGGGGAGTTACAGGTCGACCTTGCTGCAGGGTTTACCAAGAGGGGGAGTGAGGGGCAGGGGTCAGGAAAGCCATTTGACGGGACTCCCTTCCACAAATGGGCTCAAATGTAAACTTTCTACATTATCACCAAGGAACATGGTAAGTAACAGAGACACCCCAACAACACTGAAAAAATAAATATTAATAATTCAGCCACAAAGTTATGTCTCCGTATCTGTCCGTCCCATTGGTAATATTTATTCTTTAATAAATTTCTGTTGTTACCACAGTTACATGGTAGAACACCGCCATCTGTGATGGAACATTTCAAATTCAGTTAAGTCTGTCGCATATGGATAGCACATGGGCATCATTCAAGCAGTGATTGGTACAATTCTTTCAGCAATATTATTTTCCTGCAAAAATTTATTTTTATATCAATCAAAAATACTTAAGTGTTCTAACTTTGGGATAGACAAACAAATTATTGTATTGTGTTGGGTAAAGTTATTAGAGGTGCTTATTTGCTAAAAACAACTATTGAATATGCCATGTTTCATAATCCTGGGTTGTCATTTCTTCATTCTTGTCTTTCCTATTCTTCCCTCCCTCCCTCCCTAATCTTTCCCAATCCTCTTTCCCTCCCAATCCCTTCTCCCTTTCTCTCTCTCCCTCTCCCCCATCTTCCCTTCCTCTTCCCCTCTCTCTTTTGCACCTGATCCACCTCCCGGGCCCATCCGCTGGAACTCCTGCAGCTCCAACATTGGCCACTAGGGGCCCTCTACTACCCTAGCCTGAGAGGAGAGAAAAGGTCTCACCCAACTTTCTTAAAGAAATACCATTAATTCTCATGGGTATTTTCAAAAGAATATCCCCAAGTAAACTAAGGGAAAATGAGAAGAAATAAAGAAAAGATGCTCCCAATAGCAAACAGTCGTTTCCAAGGTTAAGAGGACTAAACCCTCCCAGCTTCTCCCTGAGAAAGCTCTCAGGGGAGCCAGCTCCCCTGCCAACAGCTCAGCTCCCAGCCTGCTGACATTATCCCCCTGTCGCTCCAGCCCCGGGGGAGCTAAGGACATTCAGATGCCACTTGTCTTCGCAAGTCACAGGCCTGGTTTGTTCCCTTAGCGCTGTACATCCCTTTCTTTGAGCCATTTGGAAGCGAATTTGATTCCTGCCAGGATCCAAAGTGCCACATATTCCTTTGGGACACGCTGCAAACAGTGTTTCTCAGTTTATTTATTTATTTTGGATTTTGCTCAGGGTGATTTTTCACGAAATTATTTCTTTAAATTGTGTAGTCAAATCTTTTCTATTATTGTTTCTTCTGGATGTGATTGCTAGTTAGGAAAAATTTTTCCCCGCTTTCAGGTAAAAAGAAATTTAATCTTTTTTTTCCCTAGAATTTATCTGGGTTTCCTTTTGACATTTAGAACTCTGACACATTTGGGATTTGTCTTTTGCACAAAGTCTTAGATCACCTCCTGAGCACAACTTTGATTAGTTCAGGATACGCCATTTTCTGGGAGAAGTCATAATAATGGTGAAATGATCATAATCACTTATTAGGACATTACAGTTTAAGACAGATTCTAATAATAGTAATAATAATAAAATCAATAATAATAGCTAACATTAGAGCTTGCTAAATTCTAGGCATGTGTCAAGCATTATGTCATTTAATCCTCATAATTAGTGTTAAAAACAAAATTCAACTGAGTAAGAAGTTGAAGATCTCATTGGCTTTATCAAGTGACTCGTGAACCAGGGTTGTACACATGGAAGATTTAAAAAAAATATTTTTATTTATTTATTTTAAATATATTTTATTGATTTTTTACAGAGAGGAAGGGAGAGGGACAGAGAGTTAGAAACATCTGTGAGAAACATCGATCAGCTGCCTCCTGCACACTCCCCAATGGGGATGTGCCCACAACCAAAGTACATGCCCTTGACCAGAATCGAACCTGGGACCCTTCAGTCCACAGGCTGATGCTCTATCCACTGAACCAAACCGGTTAAGGCTTAAAAATATTTTTAATAGAGGCTCAGTGCACAAAATTTGTGCAGGGGGGGAGGATGGCCCTCAGCCCAGCCTGCACTGTCTCCAATCTGGGACCCCTCAGGGGATGTCTGACTGCTGGTTTAGGCCAGATCCCACAGGGACATTCCTCTCACAATCCGGGACTGCCTGCCAGCCTGATAACCCCCAAACCACTTTCCTACTGGCCTGATTGATGCCTAACTGCTCCCCTGCCAGCATGATCATCCCCTACTGCCCTCTCCTACTGTCCTGATCACCCCCAACTGCCCTCCCCTGCAGGGCTGAGGGGGCTGGGGGCTGAGGATGAGGCGGGGCTGAGGGGACTGGGTGCTGCCATCTTATAAGGGCATGGCAGCTAATTAACATATTCCCTCTTTATTGGCTGTGGACCCCGCCATCTTGTGAGGGCATGACAGTCAATTAGCATATTCGCTCTTTGTTAGATAGGGTTTTTTTATTGTCTAAACTTTTACATATGTCTCCTTTTTCCCCAATTGATGCCCTCCTCCCCTGCCATTCCCACCCTGAGCAAGCCCCCACCACCCCAGTGTCGGTGTCCATTGGTTATGCTAATATGCATGCATACAAGTCCTTTGGTTGCTCTCTAATCCCTCTCCCTTACCATTTGTCTCTAAGTCGATCTATTCTTGTTCATCAAATTATGTTGAGCATTATATCCCATATATGAAGGAGATTGTGTGATATTTATCTTTCTCTGACTGGCTTATTTCGCTTAGCATAATGTTGATTTTCAGAGGAAGAAGAGTGGGCAAGGGAGCTATTCACAAAGAAAACACAGGTTATGTGGGAACACGGACATCTTTTCTTCAGTGAGAAAAGAACAGGAGGGATGTTTTCATTCAGATTGCCTCTTCTTTCTACGGGGGCTGGAGAGGCCCGTGTAACAGATTGTCTTGCTAGTGGTTGGCCAGAGAGAATTCCAGACTGATTAATTAAGACGCTGTTTCTGGGAGAATGTGACAGAGTCTCTAACTTGGTAAATCTGACACCATGAGTGCCACCGATCACAGTGATGAGATTTTCCAAAATGATGAACTCTTTTTTTGTTTTGTTTGTTTTTTTGTTTGTTTTTTTGTTAATCCTCACCCGAGGATATTCATTGAGAGGGGATATTCATTCAGAGAGAGGGAAAGACAGAGAAACATCAGTGTGAGAGAAACACATAGATTGGTTGCCTTCTGCACGAGCCCTGACCAGGGCCCAGGCCAGGAAGGAGCTTGCAACTTAGGTACATGCCCTTGACTGGAATCAAACCCGGGACCCTTTGGTCCACAGGCGGGCACTCTATCCGCTGAACCAAACTGGCTAGGGCAGAAAATGATGAGCAACGCTTGATGAGTTTTGAACAAATCAAAACACATGTTTTCCTCAGTTTACACAGGAATGGTTTTCCTGGACAAACTGGTGTGTAACATAACCATGCCAGAGAATTTCAGTTTTGGGGGATCCTTCAAAAGTCATGTGTGTTAATAATGTGGACAACTTTCCTACCTCGACACCATGCCGGGAAGTAATGATAATAGCAGAGTGGAATTGCTCTTCGTCTCGGACTGTCCCCTGCACTGCACAATGTCTGGCATCCGTGTCCCTACCCCCTATATGCCAGGAGTGTTCTCTAATCATTCTGACCCAAAGCACCTCCAGGTTCCCAAAATGTCATATTCAGAAACACTGAATTAGATGCTTTCTGTTCCAAATAACAGAAATAAACCCATATATGCTTAACAGACAAATATGTATTGGCTTTCATAACTGATTAGTTCAGGGGTACAACTTCAGGGGAGGTTTCAGCCAGGGCCACACAGTTTAGCCAGCATCTAACTTTCCCTATTTCTCACCTCCCTCCCTTTTTCCTTACTTACTCTGTTTCCTAAATTTTGGTTCCACCCAGTATTCTCAGCAAAATGTCCTTGAGGCTTGTTCTGACCAGTTTCCCTCTCTGAATTGACCACGTGGCTGAAAAAGATGGGAAATGCTGACAATCTGAGCCCACCCTGGGAACTGGGGGCGGCGGGGGGATCACTACTATGCAAACCCCATAGCTGACCCCCAAAGGAAACTATGGATGCTGAACAGGCAGTAGCTATCCACAGTTTCTGCAGGCAGTGCCCTGGGAATGGGTCCTGAAACTCAGCATTTTAACCAACTTCCCAAGAGTGTCTCTTCATTGTAAAACAGCTTTTATGGAAACATCATTTAAATCCCAGCAAGGGTTCTAGTGTCTCACACCTTCCATGGCACTTGTCACTGCCCTCTTTATTATGGCCATCAGTGAGAGTGTGAAGTAGAATTGTTTTTGTTTTACCGATTAATTGATTTTTAGAGAGAGGAAGGGAGAAAGAAAACAGGGAATTGCGGTTCTGCTTACTCATGCATTCACTGGTTGCTTCTTGTATGTGCCCTGAGCAGAGAGGGATCGAACCTGCAACCTTGGTGCACTGGGACGATGCTCTAACCAACAGAGCTACCAGGTCAGGAGGGAAAGTGTTGTTTTGATATGCATTTCCCTAGTGACCAGGGATGTCCAGCAGTTTGTTCTGTGCTTAATGGCCGTTGGAACATCTTCTCGGGAGAAATGTCTGCTCAGATCCTTGGCCCATTTTTAAGGTGGGTTATTTATCTTTTTATTATTGAGTTGTAGGAGTTTTTTTTTATATATTCTGGATGCAAGTCCCTTATTAGATATGTGAATTGCACATATTTTATCCCATTTTGTGAGTTGTCTTTTCGTTTTCTTCATGCTGTCCTTGAAAGCGTTAGAGCTTTTTTTGTTTGTTTGTTTTTAAATATATTTTATTGATTTTTTTACAGAGAGAAAGGGAGAGGGATAGAGAGTTAGAAACATCCATGAGAGAGAAACATCGATCCTGCACACTCCCCATTGGGGATGTGCCCGCAACTAAGGTACATGCCTTTGACCAGAATCGAACTTGGGACCCTTCAATCCACAGGCCGATGCTCTATCCACTGAGCCAAACCAGTCAGGGCTAAAGCTTTTAATTTTAATAAAAATCCAAGATATCCAGCTTCTCTTTAATTGCCTGTGCCTTTGGTGTTGTGTCTAAGAAAGTCCAAGAGATCATCATAGATCCAAAAGTTTGAGAGCCAGAGGCCTTTGAAGACATGCTTTATTTACTTCCTTTTTCCTTTAATTTATTTAAAATGTTGTATTGGGTTAAGCCCTGGGCCTATAGTGGTGAATAAAACAGACAGGGTTGCTGCCATGGAATTTATGTCTGCCACTGGAGGCATACTAAAAACAGATAATTAGAAAAAATATGTCCTAATGGGCAGATTTCTATGGAGAAGAATAGAGCTCTGAGAGCAGAGGGTGGAGGATCCCTTTCAGATGGGTCAGAGGAGGCTTCTCAGAGGTGCCTTATAGCTCAGCTGTGAAGGCTCTGAAGGATCCAGCCTGTGAATGTGGGGGAATAACATTCCTTCTGGAACAGACAGCAAACTTCCTGATTTTGCTTTGACTAGTTTTATGTGGATTGTGGGGCTGAAAAGATATTTTATACCAAATATGTCTCATCAGATGTTGATTCCTCATGAGCATTTAGGCTTCACTTGGGCAAAGCCTCTCATTATTTTAGTTCAGAAGTCTTTGTGGCAAGGGGAATGGCTTATGAAATTGATCTGGGAAAGGAGAATTATTTTATATATTTCCCTAACTTTAAAAAAAAAAAATTCTTGCTCAAATCCACCTTGTTTTTCACACAACTGTCACCTGTACAGTGACATATAGTGAAATAGTTGCTTAAATAATTTCTGTTTTCTCTGCATTTGACTGAATATTGTTCATGGCTCAATAGTAGCTCTAGAGGAAATAAAAGCCAATCTTAAGAGCAATTGAAAAGATGCACTTGTTGGCAGCGATTTCTATCCTGGAATGAACAGCAAGTTCTGAGCTCTTGAGTGATGGGAAGAAAAACCTTTGAGATAAATAATATATTTGATAATGAGCAGCAGGAGAAACAAATGTCTCCACTGGAGGCGTTCACGATGGAATGAAGAATGGGCTGGGCCGTTTTGCATCATGGGTGCACACGGAGTCCAAAGGGCCAGGACCGCAGCTCCTCACGCTCGCCATGTTGGTTAATGGCCCATGTTTTCAGGCCTTTATCTAATTCCAATTTTCAAAGGGGCTCGGCGTTCAGGTTCTATGGCACTAGGGATTTACTTACATTATCTCAATTCATCTTTTAAAGCCTGCAAATAGGCAGGCAGGAGTATGTCTAGATTATGTCAGACAAAGCCGGGGTTCAGAGAGGTGACATGGCTTCCCCCAAGGTCCCAAGTCTTTGCCAGCGTCGGAATCAGTGCAAATGAAAAATTCATAATAACCAGGGATTTCAGAATAAAAGTATAAACTGCTCTGGAGAGCAGGCTGCGGGGATCCTTCAGCACCTGGCTCGCTGGTAACCTGGTCTCAGAGGAGCTTCAGCTGCCAGCGCCTGACCCGATGAAGCACCTGTCCCTCAGGAATGGTGAGCCATCCAGTCACTCTCCCCCCTGTCCTCCCATGTGTCCCTGAAGTCAAGAGGGTGCTTGGCAGGGGCTGGATAGTCAATTACTGTTCTAAATGCCGCCTCAGCGGCCTAATAATAGCAAGAAAGCTGTTCCCACGGTGCCAATCTGTAGACAAGGGAATAAGCAATGCGTTTATCATAGTAGATGGGATTTCTGGGGAATCTGAATTCTGCTCCAGGGAGAGCCTTCCTTTTTGCTGGAGTTTGAACTTAACTTCTCACCGATTCTCTGCTGCCCCGTTCCTTGCTTTCTTCTCCCCTCCCTCCCTTCTTTTCAAAGCAGTTTCACTGTTTGCTTGCACTTTGCGTCCTCGGGGTAAGTTTGCTAGTTTGCTGCATAGAAAACGCAGGAGAGGGGACATAACCCTTCTTAGGAGCCTCCGTTCTGCCCTGCGACCTGGAGGAGCTGTGTGCATCGCGCTTTGGGCTCGGAGAGAGGGGAGAGCAGCTGTAGACATCCACTCCGTCACCCCCAAGGGTTGGGGTCCCCTCCGGAGGCTGCGCGGTGACTCCCGACACTCCCGGCCGGGACAGTGCCCGCAGCAGGCAGGCGCTCACGCTGGCGGCCGGATGAATGAAAGGTGAGCGGGGAGGGTGCCCGGGGTCCGGCGAGGCTGCAGGAGGCGGCGGGGCCGTGCGGAGCCGCCCGGAAGAAGCCGAAAGTCTGAGTGCGAGGCCGAGAGCCATGGAGAGGGGGCGTCCCAGCCCTGGAAGCGGGACGGAGGGACGGGACCGGGAAGGCCGGGCCTCGGGGGTTTGCGGGCGCCGAGCGGGGCGAGCAGAGAGGTAAGGGCGAGACAAAGAGCCGCCGCCGAGGCCGATCCGGGGAAGAAATGGAAAGGGGGCGGCGGGGGGCGGGCGGAAGCGCAGGAAGGGGCGTGAGGACCTGGAGGGGCAGCGCCGGGGGCGGGGGGCGGAGGCGCGGGCGGCGCGAAGTTCCCGGCCTGCGCCCCGCGGGTCCGCGTGCAGGCGGCCGGGCGGGAGGAGCGAGCGGGATCGGGGCTGAAACCCGAAACCTCCGGTCCCGCGCGGCCGGGAGGAAGGAAGCGGCGGCGGCCAGGCGGGCGGTGGCCGGTCGGGCCCTGCGCTGCCGCGGCGGCGACCCCTCGGTGAGCAGGCGGGGCGCGGCGCCGGGCGCGGGCGGGATGGAGCGCGGCCGGGGTGGGGGCGCAGGGCGAGGGCCGGGCACGGGCCGGGGTTCTCCGCGCCCTTCCCCGCCCCTCGGAGGTAGGGCTGTGCCCCCGTCCGGACCCGCCCGGCTTCGGGAGCCCGCGTTCTTTGTGGACGATCTGGGGGGCGCGCCCCGCCCGGCAGCCAGGGCTTCCCCGCGGCCCTGCTCGCAGCCTCGTCCCGCGTCTCGGGCGCCGCTGCGGCCGCTGCCGGGACCCCGGAGGCGAGGACGGCGGAGCGAGCCGGGGGCCGGCCAAGTGGGGTCGTGCGCGCCGGGGCGGGGGCAGAGCGTGTGGGCAGAGCGGCCTCGCCCCTGCGCTGGGACCGCGGGGCCAGGTGAGCAGCATCCTCCGCGGGGTCCAGGGCGCTGTCTCCCACGCCCGGCGGGGGGCGCGCCCAGAAGTCGCCGGGCTACCCTGGCGCCGCGGGGTGGCGCCTCCGCCCCTCGGATCTGCGAGAGGGAGACCCGGCCAGCTTTTGGGGGACTAGTCAGAGCTGAGCCCCATGCCGCCTTGGACAAAGGCCTGCGGGGTGACCGGGCGTCCGGGGGGGGCCTCTGAGACTTCTGCGCTCCAGCCACCGCGCAGCCCAGCCGGGCGCTGGCACCACCCCGGGTCACAGCTCGGAGGCTGTGCTTGCTCCTCTGATCGGTTTTGGGGACGTGCTTTCAAGATCAGGTCATTTGAGGGGAGATGGTGTCGTTTTGGAGGGAAAGTGTCGTGGGCCGGCCGGTGTCCTGGGCCAGCGGGTGTCCGCGAGCTGGAGGCTGGGAGGACCGGCCGCACAGCGCCTCCCTCCTCCCATCCAGCCCGTCTCCCCTGCGCCCTGGACCTGGACAGCCCCGGGAGAGCTCAGCATCCCTGAGGATCACCTCCCGCAGCCCCCGTGAGACAGGTGGGGAGGGGCGGGAGCAGACTGTTCCTTCTTTACCTGCGATTCCACCACCGCTTTGGGCACTGCCTCCAGGGCACTCCTCTCTGTGCTAGGCCACACTCAGCTCCTTTTACACTTGCAGATGCTGACAAGCGCTTTCTGACACTTTCTGTTTCCTTCACCTGACAGCCCTGTGAAGGGTGTAGCCCCTTTTATAGGCAGGACACTGAGACTGGAGAGATGAAGTTCTCTGTCCAGCAAACTGGGAGCCAACGTGGAAGTGGGGTCTTCCGACATGGCTTCATCACAGAGGGGGGCCTGGACTCAGGACTCCTCCCTGTCCTGCTCCACCACCCGCCACGGAGATTAGGCCCTGCACAGAGGCCTGCTGAGCGTTGTAGAAATGAAACCCAAGGCCGCAGGTCCTCCAGTCCTCCCCTTTCAGGGGGACCCTGTGCAGTGGGAGTCTGGGAGACGAAGGGGGCTGTGTGGTCGGAGGGGCTGAAGGCTTTGGGCTTGAGGAAGGCAGCAATGGGCTGAACTGAAACTGGCCTAAATGACAGCCAAAGGCGGTTGGGTTCTGTGTAATGTAAACTCTGTGCTGCCTGCAGGAGGAGGGCAGGCAGGAGGGCTGTGTGTGTGTGGGGGGGGGGGCATGAGTGGGATAGGGACAGGGGCAGGTGCCACAAGACTCCAGCACAGTGTTGCCTGCCCTCAGGGGGAGCTGTTCATTTTTAAATAGTTTTTTATTGATTTCATAGAGGAAGGGAGACAGAGAGAGAGAGAGAGAGAGAGAGAGAGAGAGAGAGAGAGAGAAACATCAGTGATGGGCGAGAATCGTTTATCAGCTGCCTCCTGCATGTCACCCACTGGGGCTCGAGCCTGCAACCTGGGCAGGTGCCCTTGACTGGAATCGAACCCGGGACCCTTCAGATAGAGCAGGCTGATGCTCTATCCTCTGAGCCGAACTGGCTAGGGTGGGATCTGTACATTTTTTATGGGGGAAAAAGCTCCCCGATTTTTAAAGATGACAACTAATTCGAAGCGTCTTTCGTAATGTGCAGACTGCCAGCTTGCACCCTCTGCGTTTGCCCTTAGGGTAAGGTGACCAGACGTCCCGCTTTTTAACAGTTTTGTCCTGCGGCGTTTTAAAAAAAGTCCTGATTTTTAGAAAGAGACATATGTACTACTCTTTGTAATATTTTAAGTAACAACAACAACAAAAGAACCCCCCGGTCAATGGTGTCCCGCTTTACCAATGCTAAAATCTGGTCACCTTACCTTAGGAGGCACTTGCTGTCCCGTGAAACACGATCAAACATACCTGAGGTGAGAAGCGCTGTTTTCTCTTCCGACATTTTTCTTTGAGAACAACCCCAGAAAACCATCAACCACACCGGAGGTCGCCGCCAGCTCTCTCTGGAATTCGGTAGAAGGACTGACTTTCTGACTCAATTGTACCGTCATGTTTCCTTCCAGTTTTTCATTGAATTGTTTGTGATTCCATCCATTTGTGAGGCTTTCACTAAATTCTGGAGTTTAATATAGATTTAACCACCTGAAAGTTAAATACTCCTTTGTGCGGGAGGATTTAACTTTTAGCTGGTTTAATCTATATTGATTTTGTGTGTGTGTGTGTGTGTGTGGCTTCAAGTTTTCTTGATTAGGAAATCCTCTCCGTCTCAATATTAAATTTTCCCTTCTCCATTTTTTCTTTCCTATTGTTTATTTGAACATATTTTAAATTACTGTTTTCCTTACTTTTTTTTTTCAGTCCCCCTGAAAAGGGGAGGACTGGAGGACCTGCGGCCTTGGGTTTCATTTCCACAACGCTCAGCAGGCCTCTGTGCGGGGCCTAATCTCCGTGGCGGGTGGTGGAGCAGGACAGGGAGGAGTCCTGAGTCCAGGCCCCCCACCCTCTGTGATGAAGCCACGTCGGAAGACCCCACTTCCACGTTGGCTCCCAGTTTGCTGGTCAGAGAACTTCATCTCTCCAGTCTCAGTGTCCTGCCTATAAAAGGGGCTACACCCTTCACAGGGCTGTCAGGTGAAGAAACAAAAAGTGTCAGGCTTGCCTTGGTCACTGAGCCCCATTAGCAGTGAGGCATGTATAATTTATTTCATTTTCATAGTGACGTTTTTTACCAAGTTGTTTTTTTCTTTTTCAGTTCTGCATCCTTTCTTCAATTTAATGTTTAAAGAAATGGCAGAAAGGTTATGTGTTACATTAATAACTAAAATGAGCAAAGAAGCATCTACCTGAGTCACATAGGAAATCCACAGAAAAACCTGTGATAACAGAATTATCAGGCCAGGCTGGGGTGCAAAACAAAGAAAATTCCCACCTAATTCTAATTCCTGTCTGACTTACCCAGTCTTAAGGATGAGCTCTTCCGCAAGGGGGAGAAGAGGCAGGAAGGACGTCAGGATCATGAAAGCATCGTCATGTGCAAAGACGTGGACTTGGAGGATAGAGAGTGACCTGAGGTAGCTGGAGTGGGGGTCCTGCGAGTGAATTTGTCCTGCGGGTGCCAGAGAATGACAGGCCCCAGGAGGCTTGCGTAGGGGACTGGCAGCAGATTGGGGGGGGGGGGGGGGGGGGGGGGGGGGGGGGGGGGGGGGGGGGGGGGGGGGGGGGGGGGGGGCCGGAGGGATCAAAGATAAGACGAGATGGGAACGTCTGGGTGTTCTGAGCTGGGGCAGTGGTAGAGAGGATGAAGTTTTGAGGGAGAAGTTAGTGATGCGATCAATGTCAGGGCTAGGAATGGAACCAGCCAACGCCTGACATACATGATTTTACTGAGACGCCTGACACACATGATTTTACTGGGACGCCTGACACAGGATTTACTGAGAAGGTCAGTATGGAAATCCAAGGCTCACTCATCGACCCGGGCACACTGCAAGTGTAGTCTGGGCCTTACCCCGTGGGGATGCTGGCAGGAGGAGCCCAGGGCATCTGCATTTCCCACGTGAGCGAGTGAGCGAGTGGTGGGTGGGGTTCTTTCGCTGGTGGAGAGAAACGTGAGGACGTGCTGAGATGGTGGGGCAGAGATGGTGGCGTCCATTTGCACGTGTTGTAGCCCAGGTGCCTGAGCGTGAGGTCTGGGAGAAGACATCCACCATGTGGATGGCTATGAAGCTAGAGCTCCAAAGAGTTGTCTTTGTTATTGATGGAGATTTGGGGATCATCTTTGTTTAAGTGGATATGGAGAGGGAGCTGAGAGAGAGAGAGAGAGAGAGAGGGAGAGAGAGAGAGAGGGAGAGAGATCAAATCCAACTATTTTCAGTTACAGGTTTACATTTGATATTATTTTGGATTCGTTTTGGGTGTGTGCATAATGGTTAAACAATCATGTACGTTACACAGTGGAAATAGGATTTTTTTTAAGAGATAGGAAATCCAGTTGAAAGCTATTGGCTCATGCCGCTGAGTTGCTCAGGAGCCTGTTTGGCTTCAGGCAGGGGTCCAGGTTGAAATCGTTTCATCGGGTCTCCTTTTCTTACCTGCTCCGTCTCAGGCTGTCCCCCGAGGAAGCTGTCTTTCTCCCATCTATCCCCGCAACAGTCTCCTTATGTCTCCTCAGCTGATTGGGTGGTGGGAGTTGGGATATGATTGACAAGGCGTTAAGTCGTGTGTCACATCCACGAAGGTGCAGGAACTCAACTATGGAAAGAGGGACCCTCAGGGCAGCTGCCAGAGCAAGGGGCAGGGATGTAGAGGAGCAGACGGTTCATTTCCTAGATGAGAAAAGAGATGAGAAGGAGGGAGTGCCCCAGGAGGGAGACAGTAACACTCAGGGCAGGGTGATTACAGGGAAATGGGGCTGGTCAGGAGCGAAGGAGGGAGCTGCAGGAGAGAGCAGGGTCAGGGACCCCAGACGACAGGGGGTCGCAGGCAGAAGCAGTCGGCCGCCGGATTCGGCGAGGATGTCTTAGGCAACCTCGCCCAGAGCAGAGATCATCACTTAGGAACGTTGACTGGGACTATCTTCTAGAGGGTCCTCTTCTTACCTGCCGTGCGCACTCCCATCCAGCCCTGGGGACGGCCACGGGCAGAGAGGTGGTGATGGAATCAGGAATCTGGGCTTTGTCAGTAATTAGGTGCGTGGCTGTAAGTGACTTCCCTCCCCTCTTGGGCTTCAGGATCATCTGCAAAATAGCACGACTAGAGCGAATTACTTGTCAAGGTCTCTCTTCGGTTTCAAATGTTGGGGATCGCGCATTTAAAAAAATGTTTTCTCTACTGAATATCAGATCTAAGTAGCTATTGATGAGTAGGGGGATGTAAAATATTCATTTTCTCTACGTACAAAGTGCTGTTGGGAGATCGAAGGGGACACCGAGGAAGAATTTCTAAGTCACCTGGAGAGGAAAGCATCTTCACCTAAACTAAAAACTCCTGCTGGAACACACGTGTCTGAAAGGATAACTAAAATAGAAAAGGAAAACGGTGGCTAGTAAGTGGTGCTCAGGGTCATCCAGGGGTGGAAGGTTCCAGAAAAGGGTCTTCAGGATTTTGCCTTTAAGGTAAGGGGACCAGATTTAAAGTGGTACACCATTGACTGGGGGGGCAGGGGAGTCTTTTTTTTTTTAAATTATTACTTAAAATATTACAAAGAGTAATCGGAACTTTTTTAAAACGCCGCGGGACGTTTGTTAAAAATCGCAACTGTCCCGCCAAAAGCGGGACGTCTGGTCACCTTACTTTAAGGTGGACCTTGAACTAGATGTTATTCACATGAGCAGCACAGAGAGCTAAGAGGCCAGGGCGTGGCTGACACGGTGATCGCCAGCTTTCCCCAGGCTGTGGGAGGCCACCCGCCTGTCCGTGTCCCTTCCACTGGAGGAAATGCTTAATTATAACAAGCGAAGGAAAGGTTAATGAGGAGGCTGTTTTAATCCAGAGGAGACAGTGTAGCCTGGGCCAGGATGGCAGTGGTGGAGAGAGTGCGACATAGTTGAATTCTGGACACATTTCAATAGTACAACCAGCTGATGGACCTGTGAGGGGATGTGAGAGGAAGTGAGGCGCCAGGAGGCCCCGATGTTGGCCTGAGCACATGAGATGGAGAAGAGGTGGACAGAGAAGGTGTGAGAGGCGGCGGTCGGAAGTCGGGTTTGGACCCGTTAGGCTTGCGCACCAGTGACATCCGACTGCCATGCTGAGCGCTGCTGCATGGGCCGGGAGCTGGAGTGGCCTCGGCCGCGGCCGCGCCCTGGGTCCAGCTGCCTGTGAACAGGCAGGGGCGCTGGCAGCAGCAGCAGGTAGACTTGGAAGAGCTGGGCAGCTCTGACCTGGGCTGACCCAGCTCCGCCTTCGGGATTTGCAGGGATCCCAGATCCAGGCAGGATGGCCACTGGCCAGTGCTGGAGGCTTTGCTGAGCCTCCTCTGGAGGAGCTGGCGTTCCCGCTCCCCTCCCGCCCGCCCCGCCCCGGGCAGCCACCAGGTCCAGACGGGTGCCCTGTGGCTGGGAGGCGTTTCTATAGCAAGGTCTTCCTCCACCTTCCATGGCCGAGGCCTCCCCCTCGCGCTGTGGTCACACCATCGCTGGCTTTTCTCTTCTTTCCGAAAGCTTTCTCGGGCCCAGGCCTCTGCCTAGGTGACTTGACTTCACCATGACATCAGCTGCTGTTTATGGAGTTTCTCGCGTGGACCCTCCCCTGTCCGTGTTGACCGGGAAACGGGAGGGCGATGATGGCAGCCCTCAGCGTTGCTGGTGGAGGCCTGGGAGAGTGGCCAGTTGCCCTTTGAAGAAATCCAGCTGACAGGCCGTGACTCAGAGTCCAGCCTGGCTTAGTCCCAGCGTTCCTCTCGTTCTCCAACTCGCACAGGAAACGCTTCAGCAGCGGCGTTTGGTGAACAGAGAGTTGAGTTTTGCTTCTGTATGTGGTCCAGGGAGGGGCAGCCCCATTACGAGCTGTATTCAGGGGCTCAGCCGTGGACTAGTCCCTTGTGAGGCGTGACCCATGCCCGACACAGCCTGAGCGCCCCACCAGTTCCAGTAGGGGTTACTCTAGGGCTTTCTGGGGTTCATCTCTGTCCATGGGTGAGAGGCGGTGAGGATCACCCTGCCTTTATCTCATGGCCCCCCCAAACCCTGTGGGGGAGAGAAGTTAGCAGGGACCCTGGGACTTTCTTTTCAGTTTTTAAATTATGGTAAAATACATATAACATAAAGTTTAGCAATTTGGCCATTTTTAAGTGCACAGTTCAGTGGTTCTTGGTACATTTCATATAGTGCAGCCGTCCCCACCATCCGTGTCCAGGGTTGGTTTCATCTTGCAAAACTGAAAAATAGCTCCCCCTTCCCTTCTCTTCCCAGCCCCAGGCAGCCACTCTGCTTTCTCTATGATGCTGACTATTCTAAGTGCCTCCTGATAAGTGGAACCAGGCAGCATTTGTGTTTTTGTGGATGGCTTATGCCACTCAGCATAATGTTCTCAGGATTCATCCATGCTGCAGCATGTGTCCGAATTTCTCTCCTTTTTCAGGCTGAATAGTATTCCATTATGTGGATGGATCACATTTGGCTAATCCAGTCGTTGGTTGATGGACACTTGGGTTGCTTCCACGTTTTAGCTGTTGTGAATAATGCTGTGAACGTGGGTGTACAACTATGTCTTCAGGACCTTGCTTGCAATATTTGGGATATATAACCAGAAATCGAACTGCTGAGTCAGATGGTAATTCTGTTTAATTTCTTGAGGAAGGACCACCTCTTTTCTACATTGGCTGCTCCATTTTAGATTCCCACCAACAGTGCACAAAAGTTCCAATTTCTCCACATTCTCACCAATACTTGTCATTTTCTGTTGTCTTCTTCTTCTTCTTTTTTTTTTGTTGTTGATAGTTGCCATCCTAATGGCTGTGAGGTGGTATCTTGTCATTTTGATTTGCTTTTCCTAATGATTAGTGACCTTGGGCATCTTTTCATGTGCTTATCAGCCATGGTTTGTTGTTGTTTTGTCACTGAGTTTTAGTTCTTAATATGTTCTAAATATTAATTCCTAATTGGACATCTGACTTTCAAATATTTTCTCCCATTCTGTGAGTTGCCTTTTTACTCTGTCAATAGTATCTTTTGATGCACAAAATTTTTAAATTTTCATGAAGTGCCATTTTCCTATTTTTTTCTTGGTTTGCTTTTGGTGGCGTATCCAAGAACTCATTGCCAAGTCCAGCGTGTGACTTGGTATATTTTGAGTTAGTCTCAAGCCCCCATCTCCCCTCCTCCATTTGTTAGTTTGTTTCTTTCTCTCCTTCTGTGAAGTTATTAGACCAACAGATCAATAAAATAGTTAGACTACGGCATCTTCATCCATTCCATAAGCAGGGAGGGACAGGCAGGCACAAAGCAAATTAGAGATGGGAGCACACAGCACCGCTGGCTGGAGCGGAAGGTACATGAAGGGGCTGGCGGTGAGAGTGTGGAGGAGGCCACAGAACGTAGTCTCATCTGCTCTGGGGCTGGGTCGATGGGAGGCGCATGGCAGTCTACAGCCAGAGAACCAAACTGTGGAACTACTACTAACTGTTCTCTCGAACTAGGCACTCAACCTTTCCGAGCCTCAGTTTCTCCATTTTATTATTTAACAAACGCTTGTGCAAATATTAACTCATCGATTCCTCCCACCAACCCTACGAGGAATATTCTCCGAGCAGGAATATTCTCTCCATTTACAAGTGCGAAGCCGACGCCCTGAGAGGTTGAGTAATGTGTCAAGGTCCAGAGCCTGTAAGCAGTGGAGCCGGGATTTGAACCCCAGGCCCATTAGTCCTGAGTTCATGCTCTCCCTGAAGTGTGGAGAGGAGCAATGCCTACCTCTAACCCTCACTCACAGGGTCACATGAGGTGACGTTTAGGAAGGTCCGTTGTGTGCTGCAGAGTTTTGCGAATACTGATAACAGTTACTAATAATTAAGCAACCCTCTGGAAATGGATACGGTTCTCAAAGGTGTGGGGCGAGGAATGGATCACGGGCCGAGCCTTGGGGAGTGTCCGCGCTGAAGGCAGGAGCTTGTCTTGGGGAGACATTAGACAAGAGTCAGCGCTGATGTCCTTGCGGATGTGGTCCCGTCAGCGGCAGGATCTGGAGGAACGCTGGCCTCCGGGCTTCCAGCTCCTGCGCAGGATGCAGGCAGCCAGGTGCTCGCACTGAGTGTGCGCACAGGGACCACAGCCCTGCGTCGCCCACTGGCAAACCGAGAACTCAGGGACCACAAGGCCACTGAGCTCTGACTCTCACCCCCTCGCCCTCCTCTGGTGCATGGAGCTCAGCCCTGCTCCCCGTCAGAAGTGAGAGGCTTTGAACCAAGACTTTACTAGGTTGTGATGCCTTCATGGCGACAAGAGCAAAGCACTGTGCACTGTCCCAGACTCTGGGTTGGCTGGCTGGCCGTCCGTCTTTAGCTCAGCTTTCGAGGGAGTGCCAGGTAGGATGTGGGAGGGCAGAGAGGGCACCCAGGGACCTGTGATCTCTTTCTGGCACTGAGCGAGCTGTGTGGCCTGGTTTGTGGGTGGAGTGGGGGCAGGGGTTTGCTCTTTATCTTAGTGCAAAGCAGGGTGGTTATTAGAATCTTCCCAGCTCCCCGCCCCCCCCTCCTTCCCCCCCAAGCTGGTGAGTGATGTGTATGCAGTGCTTTGAGGTGCTGAGATGAAGAGCTCTGAGAGTGAGACCAAAATAGCATCACAGTGACCTCACCTGGGCCCTTTGAAGTGGTGCTGAGGAGTATTTCCTCGTCTTGGGGCTGTTTATTCAGCCATGCACCTCCCTGTTGGCCCCTGAGCTGGTTCCTCCAACCCAGGTCCTTTGGCTTCTACACTTAACCCCCAGGCCTCGCTTTGGATCTGACACATGCAAGCGACGGCTATGAGCAGGAAAAGGGTCCACTGTATGTCAAGAAAAATCCCAGCGTTCTAGGTCAGACAGGAGGTGAGCTGCAAAATATCTGACTGACACCATTAAATAAGGGGAAAACTCCGCCCTTAGGTTGTAGCCATGCTGTCCTCACACCAGACTTTTCTAGAATTATTTCTAGGGCATTAATTACCATGCAAACCAATTTATAAAACAATGGATGGCCGTCTCAGTATTCCATAGTGTTGCCTCGCGTTTTGTTTCTTTAACCCACACAAGGGTATTAATCTCATTCGAGGGGCAGGTTGGGCAGCTCGCTCCCTGGGGTTGATTGGTCAGGAAGATTGGAGGCGCTTCCAAGGGAGGAGGGACCGTAGTACACTGAGCTGGGACGGTGCTGGCAGGAAGGAGGGATCTTCGATGCTCCCATTAAAGCTCACTCGAGTTCCAATCGTGTTTCTCCAAGCTGGAGCTGGGGGATTATCTGGTCAGGGCAGGACGGAGTGAGTGTGGGAGTGGAACGCCCTTGAGTCTGGCAATAGAACTGGCCAGGAGAGTGGAAATGTGAGTCACTCTTGAATTTGCTTCATTTGATGGGTCCTGGCTTGTCAGGCCCCCAGTATGTTGGCTGCCTGCCTGCGGCGCCTCCACCAGGGCTGGGGCATTCCAAATCCTTTCTTGTTCTTTAAAAGTACACCCCCGGGGATTTGCTGGGGCTTGGGCCCTCCCCACTCCAGGCTCCTGGCAAGGGCTGGGGTATGGGTTTCCCTGGTGGGCATGTCTTTGTCCCACCTTCCCCTCTGCCTCCTGCGAGGACCCTAGGACTGCAGCCAGCCCACGGCTGTGATTTCACAGTTCACCAGTGTGCCTGCTAATATGGCCCCTGGAGAGCAGCCAGGCCCAGGAGTACTTCATTCCTTCTTTAAAATAAAGTTTTGTACCCAATTTTTATTCTTTTCATGCTTACTTTATAATGTTAACAATCATGTTTGACTTAACAATGACATGGTTTTGAAGGTTAGTCATTCATCAACTAATAATTCTTGAGTTACATACTGTGTGCCAGGCGCTTGTCCAGGTGCTGGGGAAACAGCCATGATCAAGGCTTCTGGACCAAGACTAAATTAGGATATTCTAATCACACCTCTAAGAGCTTCCATTTTTCTTAGTGTTTTAATTTTATTTTGCTTTAAAAGCTCCTGTCAATTTTTTGTTCCACCTATTCATGTATTCATTGGTTGATTCTTGTATGTGCCTTGACAAGGATCGAACCTGCAACCTTGGCATATCATGATGATGGTCTAACCATGTGAGTACCCAGCCAGGGCTCTCAAAGTCTGTTTTCTTAGCCAACGTATTATCACGTGTGCAGTTAAGAGTAACAGGTTTATACAGGGCCTTGTTTTGAGACACCAATTAATAATCTATACTAATAAAAGGGTAATATGCTAATTAGACTGGGAGACCTTCTGGAAGTCCTTACGGACAAGGCCATGGTGGCAGGCTGAGGCAGAGGCAGTTAGGGGTGATCAGACCAGGAGGGGAGGGCAGTTGGGGGTGAGCAGGCTGGCAGGCAGAATGGTTAGGGGTGATCAGGCAGGCAGGGAAGGTGAGCAGTTAGGAGCCAGGTTCCAAATTGGGAAAGGGTGCAGGCCGGGCTGAGGGACACCAGTGCACGAATTTTGTGCACTGGGCCACTAGTTTACATATAAGAGTTAACAAAAATCTACAAATCACAAAATAAAGACAAAATCCACAATGACCTCCCAAAGACAGACATATGAGGCTTATCTATAAAATATAGTCATAGCACAAAGCTGGAGTAACCTAGCACATTGCATCACTTAATCAAAATTCAGAATACTTTAGCAGCCTGGACATACCGGCCAAAATGCACAAAATGAAATTTAATAGAAGTAATGTTTTGTGTTTAGGCTTAAAAACATTAATTTCATAGGTTCCATTTTGGGGGTGCCTACCTTCACAGAAATTCGTATGTGTGTAAACGTTGGGTTTTAGTTGAGCTCACACTTAAGCTCATTAAGCCCGACAGGCTGATACACTTGCTAAAGAAAACACTTCTTTGAGATTATCCTGCTCACGGAGGTAATTGCCCCTTTGTCCTCAACACTCACCCACCACATCCAGAATGGTGTGTGCAGGTTTGGAGACCACAAGTCGAGAGGGTCAAAGACATCCATGAGCAGGTTCTCAGCGGGGGACCTGAGTTAGAGGCAGCCTGGACAGCATCTCGGGATCTGGGAGACTATCTCAGTGGTTCTCAACCTTCCTAATGCTGCGACCCTATAATACAGCCCCTTATGTTGTGGTGACCCCCAACCATACAATTATTTTCGTTGCTACTTCATAACTAATGTTGCTACTGTTATGAATCGTAATGTAAATATCTGATATTCAGGATGGTCTTAGGCGACCCCGGTGAAAGGGTCGTTCAACTCCCACGGAGGTTGAAACCCACAGGTTGAGAGCCGCTGCTTTCTCTGGAAAAGGGAAAGAAGTAACTTGTGGTGTGTCTCCAGGCTGTCAGATGCCGGAGAGAGAATTACTGGGTCCTGCTCAAGCAAGCGGGTCTGGGACCGGGGTCATGACCCACAGGAGGCGGGTGCCTTCTGAAGAATCTTCGTAATTAGAACTGCTGGTGAGGCCAGGGCTGCCTCCCTACCAGCAGCTCCCTATGGCCAGAGGTGTTGGTAGAGGAGTGGGTCTGCCTGGAGGGGCCCGGCTGTGAGAGGCTGTTGGCCCCAGCTCTTCCTGGCGGCTCAGGCAAAGCCATCTCTCCTTTCTTTCTGGTGTCTTCTGTGGGTGGGGATCCAGAGCAGGTGGGGAGGTGAAGTGACCGTGGGATTTGTTCGTGGAAACATTTTTGGAGAGACATCCATTGGCAGCCTGTAGTGCTAACGTGTGTCAAGGCTGAGTTGAAGCCAAATCCCAAGCCAGTGTCCTGAGCACAGGAGCCGCGCTTCACCGGGAAAGGGGCCCCGAGCCCAGACCCTGACCTGGTCCTCCACTTCCCGCCGGTGATCAGTGCCGGGGTCCTTGTCGGCCGGAGCGATGGTGACTCCTCCGTGTGAAGTGCACCTGCTTCTGCCCTGCTCAGGGGCCTCAGCATAGCGCCCACGGGAGCCCTGCTGCTCCCACCACATGGGTCAGCGGGGTGGGAGCAGCACCCGCAGCTGGTGCTGCGAGTCCCAGGGGGAGCCTGAGAGGCTGCCTGTTGGGGAAGCTCCAGGGGCCACCTGGAGTGGCACGAGCCACGCGCAGTGTCCCCCGAAAGCCACTTGTACCAGAACCACCTGCTCCAGCCCATTGCACATGCTGATCCTCTGGTCTCTCCGGGACCAGAATCTAGCAGGGTGACACTCAGGGTGACTCGTTGGTACATTCAAGGTCGGAACTGCTGGCCTGGCGGAACGGACGGGTCGTTTGGACGGAGGCGTGCCTCGCTCACGGGCACACAATGAGCGGCACACAGAGTGGGCTATAGGAAACAGGCCGTGTGTGTAGAGCTTGGCAGGGAGGTTGGCTGAGTCTCTGGACGAGCTGGAGGCCTGGGGCCTCTGCTGCTCCCTGTGGAGGTCGGGTGATCTGATCCGATGACCTTCTCCTGTCCCCCGTCTTGCCCTGTCCCTCCAGTCATTCAGCATGCTGCGCCCACCCCACGCCCAGGCGCGCTGACCATGAGCCTCAACTCCTCTCTGGGCCACTGGAAGGAGCTGAGCAACCACACGGGGGCGGCAGCTGGTGAAGGGGGCGCCATCGTCACCGAGTTCATCGCCATCGTGGTCATCACCATTTTTGTCTGCCTGGGCAACCTGGTCATCGTGGTCACCTTGTACAAGAAGTCCTACCTCCTCACCCTCAGCAACAAGTTCGTCTTCAGCCTGACGCTGTCCAACTTCCTGCTGTCCGTGCTGGTGCTGCCCTTTGTGGTGACCAGCTCCATTCGGCG
>PVJC01012680.1:0-39417 GCA_004026665.1 Murina feae | reverse complement strand
ACACACAAGGCGCCTGGCAGACTGGGGCCATCATAGGACATCCACTGAGGGGTCCCAGACTGTGAGAGGGCACAGGCCGGACTGAGGGACTCCCTCCACCCCGAGTGCACAAATTTTTGTGCCCCAGGCCCCTAGTCAAGTATAACAAGTAATATAATAAAAATGTCATCAACTAAAGTTTTAACTTGTAAAAATAAGCAACCTTGGGAGAAGCTTACAACATTAAGAAAGTACCCAAGTCTTCTAGCAGCACATGATTTTCAAGCTGAACAGCAATTACAAATTTCCTTCATTAAAATCAATTCACCTCTGTGTCTACTACAACATTGTAGAGTCTTTCCCCAGCCACCAATTCTAAAGCTGTGGTTGCAGAAGTATCTTTCACACTAATCAAAGAAGCTACAAGTCCTTTCACACAATTTCTATTCCAGTTCTTCTCTGGATCCCTAAAATGGAAAAGATGACAAAAGTCAATCTTAGATAATAGAAAAAAAAATTATATGTATAGTAATATTCAGGAGCTCTTTCTGAAAGCATATTAAACCGACAGAAGAATCATATAGATTTAACACAAAAAACAATACAAAAACTTGAAAATGTCCCAAATGACTACCGAGCTATTGTTTTTAAATCACTCAAAAGCTTTTAGTACATATTGTTTCAATGTAACAAAAAGAACTTTGACTTTCTAATCTTTGTAATACACAATTACCATAGCATTCTATGAGGAAATCACACTGTAAAATGTTCATACAGATATTTATTATTAATGATAGAAAAACTTTAAAGAAACTTTGGATTGAGATTAAATTCCCCTCATTTTGGTTTTAAGATAGGTGGCATTAACAGCCATTAAACCTCACAAGAAAGAATTCCCCCTACCCACACCTGAAACATTTCAATAAATATTTAAGGAAAAAATAGCAATTAATGTAAAGCAGTTTACAATAATTTTCATACAAAAATCTTAATGTCTATGAAATTTTCAGACTGCTTTCCTGCCAAAATAAAAATAGTAGTAACCAAGATCTATCTTAAAATTTAAGATTTAAATCTCATACCTGTAGGCAAATTGAAGATTAGGAAATCTGGCCAAGAGAGCTTCATATGTTTCTTTCAATCTACTGATATCACGTGACAGCTGCCTGCGCTTTTCCAGAAGGCTTTCCTCCTTGTTTTCTAAATAGTAAATCATAAGTAAATTAAAACCAAGTCTTAAAAATAAATATTGTTTTACGAAAAACATTTGTAACCTCTATTTCCAAAGCATTTCTAGAAGAAAAATACAAATTTCTGACAAGTATTAAATAAAAAGCATGCTTAACATTCAAATTTCTATTGTGTTAAATAGACATTTCTGACAGACAAAATTTCTATCCAAAAAAATAACAAACGAATTGAATGCCTACTGAAGTAGAAATATACAATTGTCATTTTTGAATTTAAGTGTCAGGTCAGAGTGTTTGGAGCAGGAAATTCTGAGTAGTGAATCTTCAAATATTCAAAGCACTATGTTATAGTTAGATATTTTTGTGACTATATTTTGTAAACATTTCTTATAATAATACTAATAGGATAGAAAATTTTCCTACTTGCTATTTTTAAAGTTAGTTTCACCAACCACCACTACCTCCTAATGATTTAATAGTATATCTTTAAAGGTAAACCTTCATAATTGAGCTTTTTTATTTCAGCTTCAAGTTTTTCTTTAAGCTTCTTCACAGCCTCTAAAGCTTCTTGATCCTTCCTGTAGCCACTATCCATCTTCTTAACTTCAGCTTGTTTAGTCTTTAATTCTTGTTGGGCATGTTTCAGTTTCATTTGAGCCTGCAAAGAAAAATGTAACAGACCATCTGAGGCAGATAGTTCAGATTGGTTTAAGAGAATCAGCCTTGAAAATGCAACTGTTGGCCACTTAGATTAGTATCCCAACAGATCAATCATTTTCTCCTCAAAAAAACTACTCAGAGTAAAAACTAATATGTTTAACATAAACCATTTAATAACTTGCAATTTAAATCGCTATTTTTAATATTTATAAAATATGAATATGAAATGAATTAGTTCAAATTATATCAAAGAATACTTGTCATTAGCTGGTTAAATTAAAAACAATAGAAAGCTAGAAATCCTAACTCTAGTTCTCTTCCTTTCCACTTAGACAACACTCACAAATATACATTAGTACAATCTAACAAGAGAAGCTGGACTGAGCAATGAGAAAGGGAAACTAAATTGACAGCAATTTAAATGCAGAGTCTGATATTTAAATGCTAGTTTATATAATTGAGCACTGTTCCTTAAAACCATGAAGTACTCTAAGCTCTATATGGATATATCCTCCCTCTAAAACTGAATGATGATGGGCTTATCTCAATACAAATAAACTTATAGGAAAACTGAGAGGATTTTAAATTTTTTTGGCTATTGATTTTTAACAAATATTTTGTGACCATCTTTGTTGAATAAAAAAGCGGCAAATAGGTAATAGAAAAACTTGAATTGGATTATACAATACACACACATGTCCGTATATATTTTCAGAGCTGAGTCTTCCATTACAAAGAATGTGTATATATACATTTTTTTCTTTCTGCTATCAAAAGTCTTATATTCACAGGATTTTAAGAGTTGTACAACTATTTAAACAAATTTGAAAACCATTCTAATAGATTGACAAGCCTTTGAAAATTATGAAATCAGAGTAGGATAACCGAAGGCTTGAATGGGGGTAGGTGGGAAGCAGAGATACAAAGAGTATGTTGTCACGTTTTAGAACCAAGGTTTTAGGAATTAGATGTGGTGGGCACAGAAATGGAGAGGACACTTTTCTGTTCCTATTAAATCTTAGTACTTCAAGTTTATGATGCCAATAAATACAGCAATATATACACACACACACACACACACACACACACACTCTAGAGGCTCAGTGCACAAAAATTTGTGCACTTGGGGGGGTCCCTCAGGCTGGCCTGTGCCCTCTTGCAGTCTGGGCCCCTTGGGGATGTCCACCTGCTCCCCAGAGGATCGGGTCTAAGCCGGCAGGTGGACATCCCTCTGGCAGCCCAAGAGCCCTTGGGGGATGTCCACTTGCCAGCAGGGAGCAGGCCTAAGCTGCAGTGGGACATCCTTAGTGCTGCTGAGGAGGCAGGAGAGGCTCCTGCAACCACTACTGTACTGGCAGCCGTCAGCCTGGCTTGTGGCTGAGCAGAGCTCCCCCTGTGGGAGCACACTGACCACCAGGGGGCATCTCCTGCATTGAGCATCTGCCCCCTGGTGGTCAGTGTGTGTCATAGTGACCAGTCATTCCCAGTCATTCTGCTGTTAGGGTCAATTTGCATATTGCCATTTTATTATATAGGATATATACACACACATATAAAACTGACTAACATCAAATATTCCATATAGTGCTGGAAACAAAATAAAGCCTTTATTGCACTAACAAGTTCAAATAACCTATAAAGGCATTTTAGGTTTTAAAGCATCTTTAAACTATCAATATTTAGCAATCCACATATTAGAATTTCATTACAGTAAATGCTATAAAGTGGCAGAATAAAATAAACAAGTTTCTTGACATTGATCTAATTATTTTTTAACAAAGTATAAATGTGAAGCATCTTCTCAAAAACAAAAAAAGTAATCACATAGTGCTTAATGTCTATATTTACCTGTTTGGCTTCTGTCTGAGCTTTACTTATATCATTTTTACAGGCCATCATCTGACCAGCAAGAGTTGCTTCTGCTCCATCTTCGTTACTGGACAGGCCCGCGGAAACAGCATTAAAGTGCTGTTGTGCAGCAGCCAAAGCTTCAGCGTCTTTATTACTTGCTTCTTGAAGGGTGTTCAGCCCATCTGTTAGCTTTTTAACCTCTTTTTCCTTTGCTGCTAAAGTTTTAGAATCCTTTAGGAAAAGTTTCAGATTGAAAAGTATTATATTTTAGGAGAAATATCTATTTTCTTATACACATGTACACTTAGGTCATCAAATTTCACTGCAATCTGAAGGTGGACATGGTTACAAGGAAAATAATGTCACCTTAAATAATTTAAACACTTTATTCCCATTTTGAAATTGACTCTATTTTTAGGATAAATGTGCTTCTTATCCTTCTAGAAATACTTTCATATGTTATAGTCAAATCCGAGAGATAATGAGCTAAAACATAACTGCAAATTTATAGCACTTGAAACTAAGAATCAGTTTCTAAATGTAAATAATTATAATAGCCATCCTACACCAATTTTAAAAGTAGAGATTTTAGGATTAAGAACACGTATATAAAAATATTTTTTGGCCTTGGCAGTTCAGTTGGCTAAAACATCACCCCAATATGCCAAGGTTGTAGGTTTGATCCCAGGTCATGGTAAACACAAGAATCATCCAATAAATGCATAAATAAATGGAACATCAAAATTATGTTTAACTCTCTCCCTCTCTAAAATTATAAAAATATTCTAAAAAAATTTAAACTATTAAGGGTCATAAAATTCAAGCATTAAATAATTGTGGGGACAGCATTAATTAACACCTTTTCAAGTTTTATTAATCGAGCACTATGCAAGATACCAGTCCTAAAAAATATGTATATCTATACTGTTTATATGAAAGTGACCAGAAATCTTGGCCCACCTGTTTAATTCATGATTGAATAAATATTTACCAGATGTTTACTATGTATCAAACAAAACTATGTATTGTTTTGACTCCTCAGGGAGCCTATATGTTAGGGTGGAAGATATAGTAAGCAAACAAAGCAAAGTAAAGGGATGGAAGGTGATGGGGGCTATTATTTTAAGAATAATGACAGGAGGTCTTTTTGTGATAACATTTGAGCAGAAGCCTAAAGGAAATAAAAGGAGTGGCCATGCTATACTAGGAGGAATTGGGATTGGAGCAATGAGCAAGTGGTAAGAAGGAGCCAGGGGTTAGACCGTATAGTGTTGTAAACCATGGTAAAAACTTGGATTTAATTACACTTGTAACTTTGAAACCACTGAAAGGTTTTAAACACAAGAATGATGTGATCCAATTTGTATGTTAGCTTTTGTACAGATTCAGTGCAATCCCTATCAAAATTCCAATGGTATTTTAAACAAAACTAGAACAAATAATCCTAAAATTATGTGGAACCACAAAAGGCATCAAATAGCCAAAGCAATCTTGAGAAGGAACATAGTTACAGGTATCAAACCATCTGATATGAAACTACTAGTTGTACTGGTTTAATAATGCGTACTTTTTTCAATAGATGGAGTTACACATGTTGATATATATGCGATTTGATATGTATGCTATTTTGTTATATTGACAGCAACCTTCAAAACTTCCTATGTCTTTTTACACTTAAAAATGTCAAATCTCCTGCCAAAAAAAGAACATCTGTGGAAGTTTTACTTAGTTACTTTATTTTGAAGAAAAGTGCTGCTGAATACTTTGGGAAGCTTATGGAGAACATGCTCCATTGCAAGATATTGTGAACGCGGGTTTAAATGCTTTAAAAGTGATGATTTTGATGTGAAAGACAATGTCCAGGTCAACCGAAAAAGTTTTAAGACCAACAATTACAAGCATTATTGGATGAAGATGCGTGTCAAAGTAAAAAAAAAATTGCAGAAAGATTAAGCTTTGCTCAGCAAACAATTTCCGATCATTTACAAACAATGGGAAAGATTTTAAATAAAATGAATGACATAAAAACCAACAAGTCATCAATAAAATGTTGCTTCAATGGCACAAAATAAAGTTTTTTGCATCGAATTGTGACTGGCGATAAAAAGTGAATTTATTTTGAGAATCCCAAATGCACAAAATCATGGGTTGATCCAGGTCAACCATCAAAAGACTGCAAAGGCCAAATCGCTTTGGAAAGAAGACAATGCTCTGCATTTGGTGGGATCAGAAAGGTATGGTGTATTATGAGCTTCTAAAACCAGGTGAAACCATTAATACTGATAGCTACCGACAACAAATAATCAATTTGAACCATGCTTTGATTGTAAAACGAACAGAATGTGCCAGAAGACAGGCAAAGTAATTTTGCTTCATGAGGACGCACCATTCACACCTCAAAAGCAGTAAAAGACAGGTTAAAAAATCTTGTCTGGGAAGTATTAACCCACACCCACTGTATTCACCAGACCTTGCTCCTTCAGATTACTACTTGTTCCGATCGATGGCATATGCACTTTCTGAGTAGCACTTCAAAACATACGAAGAAGTGGCAAATTGGGTCACTGAATGGTTTGCCTCAAAACAAGAAAAGTTATATTGGGACAGTATCCACAAATCACCTGAAAGATCGGGGAAATGTGTAGCTAGTAATGGACATTACTTTGAGTGAAGTACTTTTGATGTTTCTCTTGAAATTATTGTGTTTTCTTTGATTACAAAACCTGCATTAACCGATACACCTAATATACTACAAGGGTATATTAATCAAAACAGCATGGTACTATAGTACAAAAAGAGACACACATAAATAGGACAGAATGGGGACACCAGAAATAAACACAGGCACATATGGTCAATTAATCTATGACAAAGGAGGCAAGAATATACAATGGGATAAAGGCAGTTTTCAATAAATGATGTTGGGAAAAGTGGAAAGATTAATGCAAAATATATATATATATATATATATATATATATATATATATATATATATATAATAAAACTAGACCATTTTCTTATACCACCTACAAGAACAAACTCAAAATCATTGAAAGACTTAAATGTAAGACCCAAGACCTAAAAGAAAACGTAGGCAGTAAACTATTTGACATCAATCTTAGCAATATATTTTTTAAAATCTATTTCTCCTCAGGAAAGGGAAACAGATGAAATAAATAGAACTACATTAAACTAAAAAGTTTTTGCATAGCAAAGGAAATCATTAACAAAACGGAAAGACAACCCTATTGAATGAAAGAATATATCTGCCAATGATACATCTGATCAAATGGTAGGAGTTAATAAATATCCAAAATTTATAAAGAGCTCAATATTGAAAACACAAATAATCCAATTAAGAAATGGGCAGAGGACCTGAATAGACACTTCTCCAAAGAGGGCACACAGATTGTCAATAGACATGAAAAAGCTGCTCAATGTCACTAGTCATCAAAGAAATGCAAATTAAAACTGGAGTTACCAACTCACACCTGGGCTATTATCAATAAATCAACACACAAATATTGGGCAAGGATGTGGAGAAAAGGGAACCCTTGTGCACTGTTGACACTGTTGACAGCATTATAAATTGGTGCAGATTCTATGAAACACAATATAAAGGGTCCTCAAAAAATTAAAAAGATAACTAACATATGACACAGCAATACCACTGCTGGGTATTTATCCAGAGAAACCCAAAACACCTGTTTGAAAAGATACACACCCCTGCGTTCGCTGCAGCATTATTAACAATAGCCAAGATATGAAAGCAACTCAAATTTCCTTTGATAGATGAATGGCTCAAGATGTGGTACATATATTTAATAGAGTACTATCCAACTAAGAGTACTCAAGAGTATTCAAATAGAGTACTATTCAATAAAGAGAATGAGATCTTGCCATTTGCTACAACATGGATGGACCTAGAGGGTATTATACTAAGTGAAGTTGAGTTATATAAGTGTCTAATATGTATGCTGTACACCTGAAACAAATATAATATAGTACGTCAACAACTGTAATTTAAAAATTAAAAAACACAAGTTGTCCAACTAAAAGAAGAAATGTCATGTTTCTGCTCAACCAACTCCAGTGGCTTCCCATGTCATTGGAAATGTAGGTCAAAGTCCTTCACTGCCTTGTAAAACTACATGTGAACCTACATCCCATTACCTTTCCAAATTCCTACTACTTAGCACTAACCAACAAACACTGATATCCTTGCTTTCCCAACACCTCAGGCCCTGGGGAAATTCCTGTTCTTTTGCCTGAATCATCTTTCCCCACAGCCTCCAAATTTATCTCCATGGTTCTGACATCCTTTGGGTCTTTAATGAACTATATTACCTTATAAGATCTTCACTGGCTACCCAATTTAAAAGCCCAAATAGCACCCCTCTCTCATATACTCCCAATCCTTTCCCCTGCTTTGTTTTCTGTCCACATCAGTTATCACTATATAACATGCTATATACTTCATTTATTCTCTTTATCATTTTCTTCATTAGAATGAAGACCCAGAAGACATTGTCCATTTTTATCACTTTGGCCTTTGCTACATTACCAACCGAAAGTACACTTGATCCATAGCAGACACTCAGTAAATATAAACAGAATGTATACTACTAGTGACATAAAATTAAGCTTATTTGCTTACCTCAATCATATTTTTTTCCAGCTCTTTGCGTTTATTTTCTTCACCTGTCAGATTTTTCTTTTTGAGGTCAAAGGCACTTTGAGATTTAGTATTAACTCGCTGAGCTTCTGCAAGAGCATTTTCTAAAGATCTGAGTACACCTCCAATATCCTGTAATCAAATGTATACAATTAAATCAAAATACTTAAAAATTTGTTCATGTCATCATTTTCTTATATGATTGTATATAAATTACTTTCCAAAAGATTAGACTGACAATGCCCAGTGAATCCTAAGTAATCACTTTACATAATTTAGTATTTGTTCAGGCTATATACTATGTGTTTGTACATGCATGTCTAACCTTATCTTTTCTTTTTTCCAACTCCTCTATTTCATGATTAAGTGCTTTTATTTTTTTATCATTCTCAGACAATTCCTCTTGAAGCTTTAGAACTTTATCCTGCATTTCTTTTAAGTCCTCGGCCGAGCGTTCTTTGGTATCTTCAGCAAGCAAAAACTGATAAGCAATATATAAACGACTCAAATGTTCTATTTCCCTCATTACTTTTTGATACTCCAAGTAGGAAGATCTTTCCTGAAAGAGAAATCAGCAATAAAGCATAATTCAGAATTTATATTTTTATACAAATTTAGAAAGAATCAAACTACAGCAACATGTATAAAATTTCCCATGACATAACAGATTTTGTCTTAGACTAAGTGATCATGGATTATAAATTTTAGGAAACCTAAAATATCAGAACCCTCTCTTTTCAGATAATATTACACCAAGTCTGGTAAATCCTATGTGGCTATTTCTTTTAATACATAATCAGGCATTTGGGATTAACACAAATGTGAATATAGATTCGTAGACTGGGGTTCATAAGTCTATAAATACAACATTTACAACTATCAATAATACAGCATTAATATATTTTTCAATAGTCTAGTCATCCCTCTTTATTCACGAGGGATTGATTCCAGGAACCCCTGTGGATACCAAAATCTGCAGATACTCAAGTACCTTATATAAAACTAGAGGCCCAGTGCACAAAATTCATGCACAGGCAGTGGGGAGAAGATGGAGGTTTCCTCAGCCCAGCATGTGCCCTCACAAATTGGGACCCCTCGGGTGATGTCCTACTGGCAGTTAGACATCCCTCTCACAATCCAGGATGCTTCATGGACCAGTGACCATACTTTTCATACAGGTGAAAGGCATCTTGCTGTTGTATGGGCAGCTACATTCTTTTTTGCCCTGATTATAAATAGTATACAACATGATCCTTCTGAGGCAGTAGTTCAAGTTTCCCCACCTTACAGGTGGAAAAGCTGAAGCAGAGAGAAGTCAACTGGCTTTGTCACACAGTTATAAGTGTCAGAATCAGGGCTGACCGCAAAATGTGCAAGCCAGAGTCCATGCATGTCATCCGATGCATCATCCTGTTTTTTCAGTGTTAGAGTAGCATTGCCAGGTTTTAATTTTTAAATCCAAGAGACGATTCCCAATATATAGGGTAGGGTTCCTTGGCCTGGCCGGTGATCAGGGCCAATCTGTGGGGCGACCAGTGGGGCAATCAAGGGGGGAAGGGGGGACCCCGACCGGGGGCAGCTCTTGTATTGAGTGTCTGCCCCCTGGTGCACATCATAGCAACTGGTCGTTCCACCATTTGGTTGATTTGTATGTTAGGGCTTTATTATTTGGATGGCATAATACAAAGCACTACTACTACCAAAATGCCTACCCAACATTCATTCATGTAGCCAGTCTAAGCACTTACATAATACTAAGCCTGATTCCCATAAGGACCATCTGGGGCACACAAAGTAACTAGTAAATTTCCTAATATGCAGACAAAGAAACCAATTCAGAATAAATGATCTTTTCATGTTGTCAGATTTAGAAAGAATTTGGAAAACTCAGGTGTGAAACCTAGGTTTAAACTGTAATCTAGTGTTTTCCACTAAATCATGCACACAGCGGGTACCTTCAAGATCATGATGTTTGTTTTTCCAGTGACACTTATTCTACTACCAGAGGCCCAATGCACAAAATTTGTGCATGGGGGAGGGGAGGGGAGTGTCCCTCAGCTCAGCCTGCACTCTCCAATCTGGGACCCCTCGAGGGATGTCCGACTGCCCATTTAGGCCCAATCCAGGACTGCTGGCTCCAACCATTCGCCTGTTTGCCTGCCTGATTGCCCCTAACCACTCCCCTGCCAGCCTGATAGATGCCTAACTGCTCCCCTGCTGGCCCGATTGCCCCCAACTGCCCCCTTCTCCGCTGACCAGGTCACCCCTAACTGCCCTCCCTTGCCAGCCTGGTCCCTCCCAATTGCCCTCCCTTGCGGCCTGATCACCCACAACTGCCCTCCCCTACTGGCCATCTTGTGGTGGCCATCTGTGTCCACAGGGGGCAGCTATCTTGTATGTTGGAGTGATGGTCAATCTGCGTATCACTTCTTTATTATATAGGATATGGATTCAGAAGAACCTTGAGAATTTCAAATGTTAATAAAAATTTAATAAATTCCTAAATGCCTAACTCTAAAAATGTGCCATATATATATATATATATATATATATATATATATATATATATATCTTCCCTAAAACATTGATTATGGCATCAGAAATTGCAAAGATAGAGAAAACTTAATTATCTGGTTCAATACCTTTCATTTCCCCAAAGGTCTTCAAAGTAGTAATTGTAGTGATGGCCCTTATATCCCAGAAGTTACTAAGAGTTCAGTATCCTATATAATAAAGAGGGAATATGCAAATTGACCATCACTCCGGTCAATCTGCACCCACAGCTGAGGCTAAGTTCCCATAATGAGCCTTAAGGAGCAATCAGCAGGGACCTGAGGCTGTGCACCCACCCACCTCCTGCATGGGGCTTGACAGGGGACCTCAGGTCGTGCCTTCCACCTGCAGAGCTTGACAGGAGACCTCAGGCTGCTCCCCCCGCCCTGGCACCAGGCCAGAGGAACTCAGGCTGCAACCTCTTCCCTGGTGCCAGGCCGGGGGACCTCAGGCCATGTCCCCCACCCCAGCACCAGGCCAGGGGATCACAGGCCACTCCCTCTGTCCAGCAAGGCTTGATGGGGGACCTAAGGCTGTGCCCCTCTGCCCTGGCACCCAGGGGACCTGAAGCTGCACCCCCCCACACACCTGGCAGGGCTTGACAGGGTGGGACCAGCCGGGTCTGGGTCTAGGCCAATGAAGGGGGGCCATCCAGGTTTTGGTCTCTTTAATCTCTGACACTTCTATTATAGAGAAAGGGCAAATAGCAATATTAAAATATTTCCTCTAATTAATCCCCCTTTAATGTGCACGAATTTTGTGCACTGGGCCACTAGTCTTTAAGAAATGTTGTTCTGTGCAATTCTAATTATCAAAAAAAAAAAAATCTAGATTTCTCTTTAACAAAGTATTAAATTTTGGCATATCATTATCTAAGATTATCCAAAATCATTATGACTTAATAATGATTAAGTGCATGTTCTCTAGAGTGGAAGGCTGAGTATGAGGTACTAACTCTAATTCTTTATCTCATGCCAGAAAATAATCCCTAAGATGTAGTACATATTTCATCCCTATGTATATGATCTTGGATACATCACCAATTGTGAGAGATTCTAGCTTGCTGTCCATATACACACACACACACACACACACACACACACACACACACACATATATATCATATACCTCTTTTAATTTCTGAATGGTTGGAGTAATTTCTTCTTCAAGTATCTGAAAAATAAAGGAAAATAAAATTTTTCAGTATGTAAACTATCATTAAAAAAATTTAAAAAAAGAGTAGTACAGAAGACTAGAAAACTCAAACAAGGGGAGGGGATTTCCTTTTTAGAGCAGAGAAACTTTAAATGCAAAATGACTCTCTTCTCTAAAACTGTTTTATATAAATTTAATTACCGTTTTAATTTCTTTCAGCTTAGCCTCCTTTTTTTCTATAGTTTTTTGGGCAGCTATTTTTTTGTATTCATACATCCTGGTTCCAGCTGCTTCTTCTATCATGGATAAAATCTAGAAAGACAATTGTACTGTTTTAAGAATCTAAGACAATAAATCTCATTGAAATTTACATTAATTATATCATTTAAAGCCTTGACCTAAGAGCTAATGAAAATTATGGCCCAAATGGATCATAAAACTGCATAAAAATGTACATGTTAGCCATAACTCTCACATTCCAGAAACATTTCTGGCTGTCACTCCAATTCTAATATCTTATGCTATACCAGAGTACATTTCTTTAAAACCGAATCCAGTAATTCCTCACACCTCTTTTCCTTCAAATGTAAGTCTAAAAAAAAGTAAAGGAAATTATCCAAGTAAGACTTCAGCCATTTTGTGCCTAGAAGGATGAAGCATGGCATAACATCTGTATCCCAAGCATGGCACATACTTCAAGAACTTGGGCAAATAACTTAATTTTCTCTGTGCCTCAGTTTCTCCATCCAGAGTACTGATAATATCTCAGAGCACTGCTAATATAATTCATGTGAAAGGCACTCTGAAAAAGGCAAATATTAATCAATTATGTAATCTAATAAAATGGTAATATTGAAATTGACCGTTTCTTCGGGACGCCTAAGCCATGCCCGCCAGCCAATCAGAGTGACTGTATGCAAATTAACCCAGGCAATAAGGAGGCTGGCAGTCACGGAACTGAGTAAACAGGGAGCTTCCGTTGCAGCTGGAGTAAAACTGTTTATTGCCTGGGCTTCTCCCGGCTCCAGGCAACAACATGTTTGCAACATTGTCTCAATTATAGAAGCCACAGAGCTGAAGCCAACAACAGTCCTGGCTGCGACTACTTAAGGCAACATTCTTTCAATTTCAGAAGCCACGAGCTGAAGCAGACAGGCAGCTTCATTACCTGCCTAGGCCTTGGCTTAAAGGAACAGTGTATCAATTATAGAAGATAAATAAACCCAGAAACCTGCTTCCAGCCAGCCTTGCTGGGACATTAGGTCAATGGGAACTATGGGCAGCCTGAAAGCCAGAAAACAGCCCTCAGGCCCGCACCCAGGCTGGCCAGATACCCCAGTAGGGACCCAAACCATGAAGGGACAGTGGGCAGCCTGAAAGCCTGAAAACGGCCCTCAGGCCCGCATCTAGGCTGGACACACCCCTATGGGGTGAGGCACCCCACTGGGGGGCTTGGCCAGCCTGCAAACAGCCATCAGCCCCTCATCGAGGCTGGCCAGGCACACCAGCAGGTGGACATCCCCAGAGGGGTCCCAGACTGCGAGAGGGCACAGGCCGGGCTGAGGGCCCGCCCCCCCCCCCCCCCAGTGCACAAATTTTTGTGCACCGGGCCCCTAGTAATTATATAAGAAGTGTAATTTTTTCAGCACTTCGTTTTCATAAGCTTCTACTCAGGACCAATCCCTATCTCAAGAGGATTGTTCCTCTGGAACTCACTTTGACTTCTATGCATTTGGCAGTTTTCAAATTAGAAGTTTTTCCTTAAGATGTTACCTAAAGGAAATAAACATGCCCCACATTCAAACTAGAAAGGTTTTATCAATTATCAGTCTTCTATTAGCACTTCTCAATAACTAATGAGTCTGTGTTCTTTAAAAAACATTCATTCCTTCATGCCAACTTCTCAAGGGGGCGCCAAGAGAAAATAGGCCTTAATGCCCTAAATAATCCATTATACATGATTTAATTTCACTCAAATCTTTTTCTATAGGATTTTTCTATAGAGTTTAACTTGGATATGAAACACCGGTTAAGAAAAGTTGCTTTATACACTCAAAATTTATTTTAACATCGGGCACACAAAACTCCTAGAAGAAAGCATAGGTGGTTAGCTCCTTGACATCCTTGCCATCATTATGATGTCAGAAGCTGCAAATATTACAGAGGAAACTTAATTATTTGGTTTAACACCTTTCATTTCCCCAAATGCCTTGAAATTAGTCATTGTAGTCATGGATCCTGGTATCCTAGAAGTTACTCACTCTATCAACAACAGTTACTAAGAGTACTATATCTTAGCAATGACTTTTTAAATTTGACACCAAAAGCAAGTGCAAAAAAAGCAAAAATTAACAAGTTGGACTACATCAAACTAAAAGAAAAACAACAGCAAAGGGCACCATCAACAACATGAAAAGACAACCTATGGGAGAAAATACTTATTCATCATGTACCTGATGATAAAGTGTTAATATTCAAATACACCAAGAACTCAACAGAAAAACACACAAATAATACAATTCAAAGATGGGCAGAAAATGTGTGAACATTTTCCCACAGAAGACAGATGGCCAACAGGTAGATGGAAAGGTGCTCAGCATTACTAGTCATAAGGAAAATGCAAATCATAACCACAATATTATGTAATCTCATACTTGTTAGGATGGCTATGATAAAAAAGATAAGAAATACAAATACTGGCAAGTACACGGAGAAAGGGAAAATCCTGTGCACTATTCGTGGGATTGTATATTAGTGTAGTCACTATGGAAAAACTTCCCAGTTTGGAAGTTCCTCAAAATATTAAAAATAGAACTACCAACTACCACATGATCCAGCAATTCCATTTTGGGGTATTTATGCAAAGGAAAAACACTAACTTGAAAAGATATTTGCACGATGTTCAATGCAACATTTACAATAGCCAAGACATTGAAACACTTAAGTGTCCACTGATAAATTAAACAGTGAGGTATACAGGCATACCTCACTGTATTGCACTTCATAGATGTCCTACTTCTTACAAATTGAAGGCAAGACTCTCTACCAGATGATTTGCTTTATTGCAGTGGTGTGGAACTAAACCCACAATAACTCTGAGGTATGCCTGTATATATGATGGAATGTAATTCATCAATTTAAAAAAAAGAAATTTTGCTGTTTGTGACAACATGGAAGAACCTTGAGGGCATTATGCTAAACAAAGTTCAGAGAGAGAAAGACAAATACTGTATTATCTCACTTATAGTCTTTCTAAAAAAGAAAACAAAAACCAAACTCATAAAGAGAACAGATTGGTGGTTGCCAGAGGTAGGGTGAAATATGTGCTCAAAAAGTATAAACTTCCAGTTATAACATTTATAAATCAATGGATACAATGTATAGCATGGTGACTATAGTAATACTGTATTTGAAAGTTGCTAAAAGATTAAACTTTAAAAGTTCTCATAAGGAAAAATTATAACTGTGTGGTGATGCTAAATATACTATAACTAGGGGCCCGGTGCACAAAAATTTGTGCACTCGGGAGGTCCCTCAGCCCAGCCTGTGCCCTCTTGCAGTCTGGGACCCCTCTGGGGATGTCCACCTGCTGGCATGCCTGATCAGCCTGGATGAGGGGCTGATGGCTGTTTGCTGGCTGGCCAAGCCCCCTAGTGTGGACCCTCACCCCATTGGGGTATGGTCAGCCTGGGTGACAGGCTGAGGGCCGTTTTCAGGCTGCCCACAGCCCCTTCAGGTTTTGGGTCCCTAATGGGGTGCCTGGGCAGCCTGGGTGAGGGGCTGATGGCTGTTTGCAGGCTAGCCAAGCCCCTCAGTGGGATCCCTCACCCCATTGGGGTGTGGCCAGCCTGGGTGTGGGCCTGAAGGCCGTTTTTGGGCTTTCAGGCTGCCCACAGCTCCCACTGACCCAATGTCTCAGCAAGGCTAGCTAGAAGCAGGTTTCTGGGTTTATTTATCTTCTATAATTGATACTGTTCCTTTAAGCCGAGGCCTAGGGAGGTAAGGAAGCCTCCTGTTGGCTTCAGCTCGTGGCTTCTATAACTGAAGGAATATTGCCTTAGTAGACTCTAGGTCTACTTAGTAGCGACGGAGGAAACTGCCATCGCTGGTGCAATGGAAGGCTGCTGTTTGCTTCAGCTCTGAGGCTTCTATAACTGAGACAATGTTGCAAGTATGTTGCCTGGAGTCGGGAGAAGTCCAGCCGGCTAGCAGACAGTTTACTCCTGGTGGAAGGGAAGCTGCCTGTTTACTCTAGCTCCGTGACTGCCGGCCTCCATCTTGGCTGGGTTAATTTGCATACAGCCGCTCTGATTGGCTGGTGAGTGTGGCTTAGTTGTCCCGTAGAAACGGTCAATTTCAATATTACTCTTTTATTAGGTTAGATGACCATTTTGCAATATATACATATATATTGAATCATATTGTACACCTGAAATCAACATGTCCATTATATTTCAATTAATAGTTTTTAAAAATCTGTTTAACATTGTCTTACACCTTTTGTTATACGTTCTCATTTAACCATGGGGTTAGGATTATTGACTCCAATTTATGGATTAAAAAACTAAGGTTCAGATGGTTATGTTATAAAATTAAACTAAAACATAGGGTAAATGTTGAAAAAAAAACTACTTTCTTTACTAATCATTCATACATAAATGTTTTCAAGAATAATGGAACAAAGCATACTAAAAAATGATTATCTAGAAGATTAAAACAATATATATTATTACTATTTTTACTGTCCATTAAGTAGTTCTCTTACCTCTGGAGGTTTCATATTTAATACTTTTGTGATTCGGCCCTGTAAATAAAATGGTAAACTTACCATAATGATAACAAATTAAAGGCATACATGTTTATCTGCACTGAAGCTACTGAATCCTAATACATCTCTCTTTTGGGAGTTTTTTTTTTTTTCTATAGAAGTGGGGAATGTCTAGCCTGCAGACTATGTAATATGCCTGAGAAATCATTTGGTCTGGCCCTGTCAAGGCATTAGGGGTGAGTTAAATGTTTGGCCAAATATAGCAGGCTAATTTTTTTAAGTTGACAATTTTGTATGGCCCGGGAATGATGTTATAAATATCCAAATGGCCCTTGACAGAAAAAAGGTTCCCCACACCTGTTCTTTTTTATTTGAGACTGGAGGTATCTTATAATTCTAGAATGATACAAATTACAGAAGTTAATAAATGATAGATACAAAGTTAACTCTGACCAGATTTCTGCAACAGTTAATACTAACGATGGAGAATTTGCCAATTCCAAAACAGGCATATCAATAAACTTTTAGCATAATTATTGAGTATTTCCTGGTCTTTTTGAAAGACAGCCCTCCAAAATAATTTCTAGAAATAGACTGCATACTTCTAGGCCAAATGTAGGAAACTTTTTTTCTACCAAGGGCATCTGGATATTTATAATGTCATTTTCAGGCCATACAAAATTATCAACTTAATATTTAATCTGCTATATTTAGTCAAACATTTAACTCATCACTAATGCCTTGGCTAGTGATGGGCCAGACCAAATGATTTCCAGGGCCTTATATAGCCTGCAGGCTGGACGTTCCCCATGCTGTTTTAGGCCTTAAATACAATAGTAAAATGTTTTCTTTCAATGCTAGAAAAATCACCAAAATCATTCAGAGCCAAAAAAGGAAAAAAAAAGACAAATAACACCCCCCACCCCCACCAACCTGCTATTCAACTCTCAAGAGAATATTTCTTAAGATTTAGTTTCATTAGAAGTAAATTTTCAGTTCTGAGGCTGTGATGTATTGAAAATAATTTTATTTTGGTATCAGGATTCTGCCATTGATCTTGCCTTAACTTTCTCAAAGGATAGTTGGACGGGTCAAGTGAGATAATATAAGGGCAAGATAACATTAATTCTTATTTTTCATTTGGATAAGTCTCTAGAGAAGAAAATTATTTAAAATATAGTATTTATTTAAAATAAATACTTTAATATTTTAAAAGGAAATACTAAGACAACATTTAAAAATTTTTTAAGTGAGCATGTATTGTTCTTCTAGTAAATTGTTCTTCTAGTAAGTAAAGTAAATCAAGGAAAATTACTTCTAGATGTTCTTCAAAATTCAAATGTATTCAACACGTTAGAACACATCAGTACAAATAACTTAAAACTCCATTTCTTAACAGGTGCCCAAACACCAAGAGAATAAATAAAAAAATGGAAAAGTTCAAAAAGAAGCACTTTCCCTGTTGTATAACTTAAAACAATAAAAAAAGTCAAAACCATTGTGAAAGAGATAAAGGATCACAAATAGAATACCTGCATGATGAGAAAGTGAGGGTTGTTAACGTTAAGGCCAACAGAACAAAAGAGATCCTGTACTCTGGTATTGTTTGCGTTTACTCCATTGATTAAATATTTATTTCTGCCACCAATGACCACCTAAAAAGAAGAGTATTTTTAAAGATATACACACACACCTTGAACTAAGATAAATTCCCAAATACATTATCATGCATTTGCTTGTTTTGTCCAACTGATAAATAAAACCAATCCTGAGCAAAACCACTCTGCAGGAAATGTGACATGTCGAGAAAAATATGAGGTTGAATCAGGACAATTGGTTTCTCATCCAGAGACTTTCACTAACAAGTTATGTAACCACTCACAAATCTCCTAATGTCCCTCCACTGGACTGGGTCTCTAGGTCCCTTCTTGCTTTGTTTCCAACATATTTTTATCCCTGATCATCCTCTTCCTGCAATTCTCCACTCAAAGTTTAACCCCTCTTCCTCCACCTTTTTGTTCCCAAAGAAACAGAAGTCAGATACGAAAAAACTAAAGATAACCAGTTTGATATCAATCCTTAGATTCTAAAAGGGATCAATAAAGACATGATTTGTGAATACTTGAATGCACTGGGAAATAACGGAGAATTAAGAATGAGAAACAGATCTTGTCTTGAAGGACCTCAAAATATGAATGAGACAGTCATACCCAATAAATGACAATGTGCGTGCTATAGTAGAATGTAAACAAACTGGTGTCTGATATAAGTTCTTAATGAACCCATCCTGGAGCTCCATATTACTTCTTTTCTTGCAAGAATGCCCAGCATACATCAAGCACTTAATAAATACTGAATAAAGTTAATTTTTCCTGACAGATTAAGCTGATATTATATTAATATTCTTGAATTACATCCATACTAGTAATTTAATGAAGTCTTTGCAACAAAATTTTAAACATACAGACATATGGACCACATGAAGACAGAGACTTTAGACAGAATAGTTGCAGACTTACTGAAAATTCCTAAAGAGTGATTATTTGATGTATGCTTAATGACATAGAACAGGGTTCTGTCACATCGTAGTCAACACTTTTTTAATTTGTTTTTAAACCAGAGGATTTCATTAAAACAGAGAGGGAAATCTGTAAGTTACGTACACTAAGGTAGAGAATAAATGGGAATTAGAACGTTTAAAAACAAAACTTGACCAACTAAAAACAGTGACTATAAGAAAAAAGATTTTTAAGGGAAAATATAAGGTCCTGCATCAGTTTCACTCTCCTCCCCAGCAAAATCATATCACCAAAACACAGAGCAGACATGCAAGTTCTTAGGTATCCAAATATGTATTAGTCACTTACCTGCCTTGTTACTGTAATTTCATCATGAACTTCAAATCCTAAAGGACTTTGCTTTTTATCAGAATTGTCAAAGGTGATTGAGACTGAGGCTTTAGTAATACCGGCCTGCCCATTTTTGTAAACTAAATCTTGTAAATTAGAAGCCCGAACCTAAAATTAAAAAAAAAAAGTTTATCAATTACAAAACTCCATATTGCACAAAATGGCATTAAAAATGGGTTTCTTGCCCTAACCGGTTTGGCTCAGTGGATAGAGCGTCGGTCTGCGGACTCAAGGGTCCCAGGTTCGATTCCGGTCAAGGGCATGTGCCTTGGTTGAAGGCACATCCCCGGTGGGGAGTGTGCAGGAGGCAGCTGATCGATGTTTCTCTCTCATCGATGTTTCTAGCTCTCTATCCCTCTCCCTTCCTCTCTGTAAAAAAATCAATGAAATATATTTAAAAAAATGGGTTTCTTAATATTTGGAAAACCACCACGTAGTATTATCGATCAAGTAACCGAGGACAGGCAACAGGGCCAGGAAAATAGCAGCAACCTGAATGAGTGCATCTTTCCATAGGAATTTTTCCACCTTAAATCTAATTGTTTTCTACTCATTTCTTAACAAAAGTTCATTTAAGGAACTCAAGGGTATACAGATCTAAAAATTTCACTATTCATCCAATCCCACTAACAGATCATGAAAAGGCATTTTTAACCTTGGGGGTGGGGTGGGAAAAGGGGTCACAGAATACAGACTCTGGAGTGAGACTGCCTTAAAGTAAGAATACCTTACTTTAAATAACATAAAAGGATGAACCTTATGCAACCCACCTAAGTTTCTGTTTCCTCATCTTAAAAACTGAGCAATAATCACTACCTTTAAGGGCTGCGGTGACATAAATTCCCATAAAGTAAAAAAAAAAAAAAAAAGCAAATATTGGCAAGTTTCCGAGTTCAGTGAGGATTCCCCAAACTTAAATTCCCATACATCAGAAAGTTTCCACTTTACCTGAGACAGATTGGAGATGCCCAGCAAAAAACAAATGGAGTCCAATATGTTGGACTTCCCACTGCCATTTAAACCCGTGATCGCATTGAAGAGGGGATCAAAACCATTGACCTCAGTCCTCTGAGCGTAGGACTTGAATCCTTCGAGAATGATCGACTTAATGTGCATCTTCACGACGGACGTGGCCAGGCAAACCTTCGCCAGGAACTCAGGGGGCCACAAAGGAGGTTCTGCACGAACAGAAACAACACCAGACGCGGGATGAGAACCTGGGAACCCCGTGCGGCGCGTGCCAGGCTAGCACAGAATGACAGCTCCAGGGGAAGAAAGCAGCAAAACCTGCCAAGCCACGCTACTGGCTCTGATGCAAAGACCTCTTTCTCCAACTTAAAAACACACAGGAGTTTGGTCCTTACCTGGAGACTCATTAAACCACTAATTCAACCTGGAAGTCAACTACTCTGCCAGGCTCCTTGCCCACCGTTAGAACACCAGCCAGCCAACACACTACAGAGGATTTCCCTTCCCGTCCGTCACTCCCTCGGCCCGGAGGGTCCTCGCCCTTTGCCACGCGCGTCTCTGCCCACGTCACCTCGCTGGGGGTCCCTCCTGACTTCTCTGTACAAATCCACTTTGCAGCCCCTCTACCCGTGCCCCTGCTCCGCTTTCTTTTTCCTTTACTGAACTTAAAGGCGACACTCAACGGTACTTATTTATGCGTCCATCCAACCCGTTGTCACGCCAGTCCCTAAAGGATCTTGGCCTCCGTCCCCCGCTGGGCGCTCCCACAGGCCCGACGCCAGGGCGTGCGCGTGGAGTGCGGTGCACCAATTAATACGGATTGAACCCACGAATCCCACGTACCCTCCAGCCTCTTGCTTCCAACTCGGGCTGCTCCCTCGCCTCGCCAGGCCTGTCAACACTCCCCCGGCCCTAACTGCGAGGCTAGATGGGAACTGGCCATCCTGCCAGGAACCCTTTAAAGGGTTAATGTCAGCCTGCTAACATTAAAGGGTCCCTCCTCGCTGCTCCTCTCCCCGCTCCCGGCCCCGCGGCCCCCACCTGCTGCAGGAATGCCAGGCTAGGCCCCACCGGCCGCCTCGCAGCTGGTCCCGCCGCCTGCGCTCGAGGCCCCCACACGCTCTTCCTGCTCACAAGGGCGGAGAGTGGGCCAGGTTGGCCCGACTTCGGGCGCTAGAAACCGACTCCCACCATGGCAGAGGCAGCACTCGCCCCGGGTTCCGCGTCCCGGCCGGAAATATTTATGCCTTTGAATTTCGGCGCGAGCGAAGGACCCCACCTCCTCGGCTTAGTCCATTGGCTGATGCCTAGGAGATGCCTGACTCAGAGGGTTCCATTTTGCCCTCCCACCGAACAATCAGCGTGACAGGGAGATAGCAAAAAGTGTGGAGACAACGTCAGCTCCGGGGCTGCGACGGCTCAGGCCTGCGGGCTAAAGGAGCGGGCGACATTTGCGGAGGTCGGCGTCAGGCACGCCTCGGGCAGCCCCCACCTCGGCCTCGGGGCCTCGCGCTCCGCTGGACCCGCCCCCCTCGGGCGCCGCCTGGCCCCCGGCCGCGTCCCGGAGGCCCCGCCCTCTCTCGGGTTTGGCGGGTTGGGTGGTGCCTAAGGTTCCCGCCTCAGAGCGACGGGGACAGGAGCCTGGAACCGGCTTGGTTCCGAGTCCTCAGAACTGGAAGTTGAAATGGGGGGCTGAGAAGGCGCCGGCCTCCGACGCCCCTGAGACATTCTGGCTCTGCCCCTCCCCGACCCCGGGCTCCGGCGGCCTTTCCACCTGGAGCTTCCGGTCCGACGGGACGGGGTGGGCGGGCAGTAGGTGCTGGACGGATGGGTGTCCCCTCCTTAACCCTGCCAAGCTGCTTAATCAGAAGCCCCGGCAAAGCAACATGTCAGAGGATTCCTTTTGGAAACATGCCTACGACAGCTAATGTGTCTGGAGCCCCGGGTTCCCAGGGTTTCCAAAAGGCCCCGCAGCCACCCTTTGAAATGGGTGACGCTGCTCTCATTTTACGCGGGAGCCAACTGGGTCACGGAGTTAGCAGCGTGTTCCGAGCGGTAAGCGGAGAAGCTGGGGCTCGTACCCAACCAGCCACGAGCGCGCGCTGCTAAATATTTCATCGTCCCCTTCGTTGCCGGAACCCAGGGCCCCTGGGAGCGATGTGTGGTTTTCTCCTGTCAAAAACAACAGGCCCCGCGCCCGCACCTGGGACCGGCTGAGTGCGCGCCTGTGAGCCAGGAGGTCAGGGTTTGACTCCCATCCCACGCGGGGGCTGCGGGCTCCCGGCAGCCGATGCTTGTTCTCATCATTGATGTTTCTGTCCCTTCCCCTCTCTGACATCGATTAAACACACACACACACACACACACAACTGGCCCGTTTGCCTGGAGTTGGGCGCATTGATAGCAATGAGTTATGTGGGCGCAAGGCGCCTCGTGCTAACCTAACTCAGGGCACGCCCGCCCCAGGCCCTGCAAACCCAGAGACCGGGAGTCGCCACACAGGACGGCCTGAAATCGAAACCTTGAATTAAAAAGCGGTGGACAGTGGGTGGCCGTGTAATCCACTTGGATCTTTACTGAGCCCATTGTCGTCCAGGTGACCTGTAACTTCCCCTTTTCTGCACGCCTCCGGGCACAAAGAACGGCGCCCGGGCGGAGCCCTCAGACCCCTCATTGTTGCTGCTACCTGTGAATTGTTGGCTGTTAGCTGTCCTGCACCCGCCTGGTAAAAGAAGCCCGAGTCCGTCGTTTTTACCCAGTCCCAGAGGTCTCCCCCCACCCCAAGGCGTCCTCCCCCACCCGGTTCTAACGCCAGGAGGTTGCACATAACCTACTCAAGTCTCCACCAACGCTGAGGTTCTGCTTCCCCGCCATTGTCGACAGTTTGGCTCAAATAAACCCACAAAAATTCTCTACAGGTTGTAATGTTTTCTTACATTAACACTTAGGAAGAGCTTGGTTTGAGAGTGCGCGGGGGTGCAGGGTCCTAAGAAATAGGAAGACGGTGAGGAGAGCATAGTTGAGGCCATCCGTGGAGAGTTCCTTTCTGGCCGGGAATGGCTTTGCAGTATTTGACACCAGTCCTAGGTACACTGCCAAATTCTCAGAGTAAAAGAAGGATGTGTGTGTGAGTGTGTGTGTGTTTGGAGGTCAGGGGGGTTAAGAAAGAATTCATTTACTTAACTCATATCGCACTTCCTTCCGTAATGTCAACCATTACAGCCCTAAAACCGATTTAGTTAAGCAGTTATTTTTATTGACCTGCATTCCTGCATCCCCTTCACTCCATAGCTGGTCACTTGTATGGATTCTATTTAATATTAATGTATTTATTTTCAAATGCGTTCCCTTAATTGCATCACTGTGAATAAAGAATTTCGATTTGCCAACAAACTGTAATGTGAATTTTGTTAAGTTGTGAAATAATTCTTATTGGGCGAAAATATAAGTGTAAGACACATATTTAATAGATTAATAACTAGCTGGTACATTTAAGATAAAAGGGAAAAAAACCACACATATGTATACAAATGCACTTTTGCCACATAAAGATTTCTGGATAGTTAGAAGAATATACACATCTCACTAACTCCCACTAAAAGTATTTATTAAAATGAAAATTGCTTATAAAGGGAGAGAGCTGTGTCAATTTTAGTGCATCCCAGAAATACTAAGGAACTGTTAGTACAGATGGCTTGCAGAGATCACTAATGGGCAAAGTATAACTGCCTCCTGAGATCACAGGAAAGTAGGGAAGACCAAGGCACTGATACAACCCCCTAATTTGGAGAGGAAAGAACTGTTGAGTAAAGGTAGACTGCCAGGTAGGTGTATAAATAGAGCACTATTCTTTTATCACCATAGATCAAAAGCTTTTGAAAGCTTCAACTGTGGCCGGCCAGAGGAATCTTAGTCCTTATTTGAAGGGCATCATTAAAGTTACAAAGTGGGACCTAGAAAAAGATTTGGTCTTCTTCTCCAGGGCACCGGGAGGGACCCTCTTTCCCAGATGCACTTTCCAAACTTTGGAGTCCTAAAGCAGCTTTTTTAGGGACCTGGGTGAATCCTTTCTCCCGGAACTTAGAAGGAAAAATGGAAGAACTTACCATAGAAATAAGGAAAGTCTGATTTGTTTTGTTGAGGTTAATTTTGGCTTCAAGGAATGAATTGATGACAGGAAGTTCATACTTTAAAATTGTATTGAGTAGCAGCACATTTAGAATACAAGTATAACTTGTCTGACCAACTTGGAAAGATATGCAGCTGAGCATAATTTAAAACGAGGGCTAGAAAAGAAGGTGATTATATTCACTTAGCTATGGGGTCTGATTAAACCCATTCATTTTCATTTCAATGGCAATACTGTTTTCAATACTACATGCTTTCCTTGGTTCTTTGAGAAATGCACCTGTTCTTTCATTTCCATTACTAGAGGTCTGGTGCACGAGATTTGTGCACTGGTGGGGACATGGCCTTTGGGGATTGGCCCCTTTGTGGGAGCACCACTCATCCCCGTTTGCCGTTCGCAGGTGGAGCAGCTGTGGACCCATCCTCTGAGTGGCTGCTCCTGGAGCAGCTGTTCATCTGGGGCAGCCCAATGGCTCTCCCACTGTGGAAGCACACTGACCACCAGGGGGCAGCTCCTGCATTGAGTGGTCAGCGCACATCATAGTGACTGATTGAGCAGTCATTCTGGTTGTTGTGCCATTTGGTTGCTGGGCTTTTATTATATAGGATTTTGCATCTTTAATCAAGTTAAATATTTTATCCTCTCTTTCAGGTTCTTCTATTCCAGCTTTTAAGTTCCTAACTCTACTGTTTACAACATTTGCTGAATCTTTACTCACATCGATTTATTTTCTCCCATGGTGCTGTTCTGGGATGGGGTAGTCTTGTTTATGGGAGTCTCTTATGCCCTAAGTTGTAAATGAGTCCCTACAGAGCAGTTATGTATTTGCTTCTTCCAGAGTTATTGGGTCTTAAAGATCTCGGAGCATTGGTAAATTATTATTTCTGTGTCGTTCTTGAATTATGCAGATATTGTAAACTTATATCAGTTGCAAGCCTGAGAATTTCCTGTTCATTGTTGTTTTCTGTTATTGATCTTGGTATGTAGTTAACATAATAACAGTTATTATATTTTACTAAGTATATCTCTTGAGTTTTAAAAGGAACTTGTCTGTTGGGGAACACACAAGACTTGCTTGGAAAGTTTGTAAGGAAGACATTCTGATAAAAGGGAAGTGTGTGGAAGGCCACCTGCCCTGTTTAACAGAATTCCAACTTAGGGGAGACTTAGGGGAGTGTCGGGGGAATTGCCCCTAATTATTCCTTGACTTTTGCAAACAAGTCTATGCATGTATAGACCCAGGTGTTTACTGGAATCCTTATGCTTAATCCCTGGATGCCCTTGCCTAGAGGCCAATATAAACACGTGTCCTCCCAAGATAACTGACCCTACTGATTGTATCTATAGGTTAAAATTCCAATAAAAGCCTAATGAGGCAAGCAATCAAGGCTGCCTACCTGCTATAGCTGGGCCATACCTTAGCCTTCTCTTTCACAGTGAAACTGTGTTGGAATAATATGTTCATTCATCATTCAGGGGCTGCTGGTCAGCCCTTGCATCAGTCAACTGTGTTGGAGGAGGTCTTCTCAATTATGTTTTATGAAAAAATCAATGATCTTTGTTTTACTGCTGATCTTTGTTTTACTCCTGCTTTTCTTTCAGAACCCCACAGTCCACCTTCAAAGTAGCTTTTAAAAAAGAATTCTGGTATCAGCTCTTAAAATATTTTTATTCACTACTTATAAAAGTTCCTTCTTATCTCATATTTGTTCTTTCAGTTTTCCCATATTTGGCTTTTATCACCTCAATGCTGGTTCATAGCCAAAGCCATTCATCTCATCTCTCTTCCTCTTTGCCACATCTCTCCTCTTATGGGGTTGATTACTGGCCTCGCTTCTCTTTCTCAACTGGTCTTATTTCATTGTTCTCCCTGTCATCATGGTTGCTTATTATCTTTTATTTGAAATCTTTTATTTAAAATCTTTACATATCTGCTTGATCTTCCTATTCATTTCCTTTATTACCAAATCAGTTTTTACTAAACCCAAAAAGACTTCAGGTTTTTTTCACTAGCTCTGCCTCTTCTGTACATCATTCTGCAGTCCTTTACAGTCACGGTCTTCAAATTCTAACTTAAATTCTTATTTCAACAATACTTACTAGCCACCTGTTTCTCCCCTCTAAAAGTCTAATCTACAAATATCTGTTTCTATATTGGAAATATGTTATCTCATCACTGTGTAAACGCTTAGTGAAAATTACTTACAGAACTTTAATGCTAACATTTTTAAGGTGGCATGCGTGGTCTTTGACAATTTATTCTCAACCTATTTTCTCAGACTGATCTTCTGCTTTGTTGTTGTTTACTACTGGGTACCAAGCACCTGCCAATGACAAAAATAATGTTAGCTAACTTTGTCAAAGAATAGATGAAAGATAGGCATTTACAGAATGTCCACCTTATGCTAAAGATTGTGTTAGGTGTTGGGATACCAAGATAAGTAAAATATGGGCCTGTCTAAAAGGAGTCTATAGGTAACTAGAGATAACATATAAAGACATAACCAGAGCAAGAGAAGAATGAAGGTATTATAAATAGAGAATCTTGCACAGGCAAGGACAGAGAAGATAAACAATATGAGGCAAGAAGGAGCAAGATTTAGTGTAGGAGAAGCTCAAAAGCCAGACTAGGGAGCATTTTATGTGTCATCTTAAAGGACTTTTTGTCATTCCCTAAAATGTTGATGTTCTCTTCTCCATCTCTGTGTCTTTTCACGTGCTGAACTTGAAATGATCATCCCCTCTCTCTATTTCCCCACCATGTGTATTTCTATATTTCAAATCCTGAATCTGGTCAATATCTGGAATAATTATTTGCAGCCTCATCTATAATCCCTTAATCCTTAATCCAGATTTTTCTTCTGACCTCTATTCCTTTGAGACATACCTCAGTACCTAGCACATAGTATACAATAAATATTTGTTGAATATGAATTCGTTTAGGGGGCGTTATTTGCTGCTTTCTGATAAAGGTAAAGGCAATGAATAGGTTAAAAAAAGAAAGCACTGCTTATAGGGAGTGAATTCTTAGCGAAGAAGCAATGGCCCACTAGTAAGAAATGCTGTAACAGGCTAAAAGGCAGATTTGTAAATGTTTATAAAAAGCAGATGGATGTAACGTAGATAGAAGTGTTGGGCCAAGGGGAAAACTTCTTAATAGTGGTGGCATCTTCTTTTTAATACAAAGAAATATTGCCAGCAATGTTGTTTGTACAACTAATTGGGAGTAATTCTTATGTTGTATATTTTTTTATTAGTTAATGGGATCTAAGAGTATAATAACCTGGTGAGAATTTCTCTGCAAATGGCAATCAAATTAGTCTTATTCATGAATCTCATAAATAAGCTATAATTTAGCATTTTATGTCTAGAGAAAATAAACCTAGGGTCGTGCTGTTTAAGAAGATGAGGGAATTTACCAGAGCACTGAGGGATTTGTGGCAGATTTATGATAAAGACACATTCTAACTGGAACCTTAATTGTGATTTAAATTACAGGTCAAGCTGTGCACTGTATTTCTTGATGGGAGAAATCTTTGATGAGACAGAGTGTGCTTGTTTAGAGGAGAAACAGAAAGCAAATGAGAAAACAGATTGCATGTCCAGCTTCTCTTTTAACTTTTCAGGCTCCTTTTGGCCCCTGAGCTCCTGATGATGGCTGATGTGGAATTTCTTTGTTTTATTTCTTTGTGTTACTCTCACCCTCCGTTCCAGAGCAGTTATTTCACTTGACAGCAACAAAAAGATGTAAGCAGCGTATTTGCCAGCAAATGAATATGGAAACGGAAGATAAGGTATGCTCCAGCTTACCGGAGTTATGGTACCTAGGCTGACTCACATAAACTCAGAGCCCTTTAAAGAATTACAGCCGCTCATTCTCCAATTGGGAAATTAAGGCTTCTAGAGATTGTCCTAAATTACTCTTTATTTCAAGTAAATTAAGAAAGGTCTAACTAATAAGGTTGTAAAATATATGTATGAGTATTTTTAATTTGAAGCATAAAGAAATTGCTTCCCTATAAAATAAAAATTAAAATAATTAGATAGTCAGAGCTTGACACTGTAGGGAGGATTCCTACTTGGAAAAGAACAGTTAGACCTGGCAGCCAGGTTCTTCACTCTGACATTGCCTTGCCCCGGGGGAAATCCCTCACAAATACCACCACATCCACCAGGCAGGATTCAGCCGTGAATGGGGAATGGAGTTGGGGGTGGGAAGAGAACAGAAGGCCTGAGAAGGAATTGAAATGGTCTGCTCTCCCTTTAAGGCTCAGAAACAAGGCCAAATAGAGAAGGAAACATTTAAACTATCCGCTATGAAAGCTTTAGGAACAATAATGGAAGAATAGTCTATAGCATATGGTAAAAAACAGAGAAAAAGCTAGCTTACATGACACTGTAGCAATAAGATACTTTGGGACTCATAGGCATTTAATCCACTTCTTGATTTCCACCCCTCCCCCCCCACCCCGCCATTTAGACCCTTCTGTTTATATTCTAAATTTTTCCCCATAGTGCTACAAATCTTCATGTGGCTAAGATAAGTTTTTGTGAACTAAAAGCTGATGTCACTGTGCCTTGAAATCAGGAGCCATGCTTTTTTGGTATTCTGTACACTATCCTTCAAGTTAATGATGATTTATGGTGCTAATTATAATAAATTGCACCTCTAATGCCTCCTATAGTTTATAAAGCAAGTTTACATATACTATTAAAGTTATTTCCACAATATGCTCATGAGATTGGTTCAGGAAGTTTTAATAAAATTGTTTCCATGCCATAGATAGAGAAATTGAGGTTGAAAAAGTTAAAATAATCTAATTATATTTGCAGTTATTTATAGCTGTGAACAAACCACCCTGAAACAGTGGCTTACAATAATGGCACTCATTTATTTTGCTCACCTGAGGGTTAGCAAGGCTCGGCTTGTGGTCTCTCATGAGTTGCAATCATGTGATGGCCAGGGCTGAGGTCACACAGAGGCTTCACTCACACGTGCGATGTCTGGGCCGGGAAGACTCCAACATCTGGTGTGACAACAGTTGGGGCTCCTCAAGCATAGCTCTCTCTGTGGTCTCCCCACATGGTCTTCGTACTTTGGACGTGCCACCCAACATTGCCCAGGGGTGTGAACTTGGGAAACATGGTTCTCTGCAGCCAAAGCAATCCCTGAAGGTGGTCACAGCTGAAGACTGACTGCTAAAACGACTCCCAGAAGCTTGAGACAGCAAGTTCTTCGTTAAAAAGCAATGATCTCACTTTGGCTTTGAATCCAGTACCCCCCACCCCCATTATACCACACTAGTATATCTCCACTAATATAACATCACTATTCTGTAGGCATTAATAGATATTAATTGTAAATTAAGTTACACAATGAAAATGAATCGTCACATCGGGACATTGTTAAACAATCACATAGCACTTTTGCATGTCTATCTATCACCGAAGCATGCCATACCTTACTCATTTGTAGGTATCGATGAGATCATATCAACATTGCCCAAATCTTGCTGGTTCCACACTCCCATATGCTCCCCCAAACAATTCTGGCTCCTTTCCTTTCAGAGTAACCACCCTTAAACATTTGTGGGAACAGCCCTAGATGGGATTTATGGACTATGAATCAGCCCAGCCTTTAGTTATGCTCCAGGCTGCACTACCAATGCCCATACACCTAATTGCATGCTAGTTACAGTGGAGATTCATTGTTGTGTTCCAATCCATCCACCAAGCTCCAGGCTCTTAGTAGACCCAACTGCTTAATCAATATTTCTGCTAATATCGAGTCAGCATCTTAAAATTTACTTGTCCAAAACCAAACGGCTTTTGGTTTTGCCCACTGAAACCCCTATGCTTCCACATTTCAGTAAATGGCATAACCATTCTCTAAAACCTAGAAGTCATCCTGGGTGTGAATACCTGAAATTACATTACTTATATGCTCATCTATTTATTTATTTTCTCTCTACTCCTCCTAAAATTTTAGCTCCATGAAAACAGAAAGAGAAGTTGCTTTCTTCCCCCATGTGTATCTAGCACCAACAAAAACTTAGGGCCATGACTTAGAGTAGGTATTAAACAAACAGATGATTAATTAATTTGTGAAGAAGTTAATTTCTTTTAACTAACTCAGGATTCCACAGCCACTGGTTTCAACAATTCTTGAGAAGAAGACATCTCTGCTCTAAGCAGAGATAGTTCTCACTGTCCTTAGATCAGTCTGTTTCTACCACTGCTATTTATTAAACCAGCCCTCCACCCCCGCCACCAGCCTGATCACCCCTAACTGCTCCCCCCTGCTGGCCTGATCACCCATAACCACCTCTGCCTCAGCCGCTGCCACCATGGCTTTGTCTGGAAGATATCCAGTCTAATTAGCATACTATGTTTTTATTGGTATAGATTCCTAATATTAGTACACAATTTTAAATATATAACTAAGGTAATATTTTATATACCTTCTTACTTTTTTCTGACCTGTAATGCACATATGAATTGATTGTTTGAAACCAAGGTTATTTGGGCCTGTGATCTAAATGCTTCTACTGAACTGGATGTCTATTCCAGGACATGACTAGTTTTTGTGAGTGGTCAAACAGGATGCCATTTCCTAAGAAAATTATGCCCAACATAGCTCGAGTTTCTGATTGATCTGATAGATCTCTCTTTTGTAACATATTTTTTTATTTTTATTGATTTCAGAGAGGAAGGGGGAGGGAGAGATAGAAACATCAATGATGAGAGAGAATCATCGATTGGCTGCCTCCTACACCCCACCTCCCCCCTTACTGGGGATGGAGTCCACAACCTGGGCATCTGTCCTTGAACCGGAATCAAATCTGGGACCCTTCGGTCCACAGGCTGATGTTGATAGGAAACACCCAGGCATCGTTAATAGAGTTTTACATGTGTAACTATGTATGTGTACAGAATAGAATACATGTAAATTGTAAAAATATCTGTCTTATTATAATGGCACACAATATATGTTTTCACTTGTTTAAACAGAATAATAGCTGTGCTTTATCAAGCATGGGTTATTGGCAGATATTGTTCTCTGTTTTCTCATGTGTTACATCTAATCCTCAAAACTATCCCTGTATTTATAGATGGGAAACTGAAGATCTGGGAAATTAAGGATTATTGCCCAACGTCACACATCTAATAAATGCTCAAATTGAAAGAAAACCCACGAGGACTGTGGTAATTATTATGGCATTAAATACATACCACAATTTATCTATTCTCCTATTAATGAATCCTTAGCGTATATATATGCCAAAACAAGGGAACAGATCATAGACAATAATATTTTAATAGTAGTTATCTCTGGTAGGATTTTGTAGCTGAGTTTTACTTTATTCTCTACTATTACAATTAGAAAAAGTTAAGATGACAGTGGCTCTGCCACTTGCTAGCAGGTTGACACTGGGCAAATACCTCTTTACATTTAATTTTCCATCTTTGACTTATCTGGAAATTGACAGTGTTCAGCCAACATTTTGAGGCTCCCTTCTTGCTCTGAAATTCTGTGACTGTAAGACTTGTCAGGGGATGGAATACTGTATGCAGAGGACCTATGTAATATTGAGACTAAAGTTTATGTTTACATAACATTATTTCTAGAAATTCATTACAAAACCCAATTTTGTCTAGCAAATACCAATAAAACTCAGAGGAAAAAACCAGAGAAACTAAAGGGAAGAATCACTTGGGAAGAATGGCTAAGTAGGAAGAACATTTTACTAAGAAGCAGGACTGAGTTACATTTCATGGTTTGCTACTTACTGGCTGTGCTGAGAAAATGCTTTTCCTCTCTGATTCCCAGCTGCATCTCCTGTAGCAAATGAGGCAACTGGGAATTGAAGAGGTTAATGTATTGTTATGTCAGGCAAACTTGGTGCTGCTACATGGAAGATCAGAGTCATAGCAATCGGCAAAACAGGCTTATTACTTTCTGGGGAATGGAGGGAGGGCAAACATTGCTGGCTGCTAGACTGTAATACAACACATAGCATAGGTGTCTTATTCCAAAGACAGGAGGAGCTTTCTGGGAGAAGTTGGGGGTGGAGAGATAAGGATGCTTACCTACTCATTCCCATGCTGCAGAATACCGAGAGCCTTGCCCTGTGGGATCTGTATGCTCATTTGCAGGGAATGCAGCCTTTAACTAACCAAACATTCCCTCCATTCTCAACATTTCCTGATTTTTCCTCCCACAAAATAAACTGCCTCCTTGGGGCAAACTATGGTGGTAGAACTAATATGGTTCCTCCCCACAGTGTCATTATAATCCATGGTCTTAAAGCCTGGCTGTTACCATAATTGGTTACTACTCTGAGGTCTGAGTAAAGAGGAAAAAGGAATCGGGATATTGCAGGTGTCATTCTATGATATGAAGAAAGCACATAATTTATTTTAGAAAGGATGTGTGGAGAAAGGAGACTCTCCTCACGCAGGGAATGAATTGTGAATCGGTAATACCTGGTAAAGGTGAAGGTGCATGTTCCCTAAAACTCACAGCTTCGTTTCTACAGAGAAACTCTTCCATGTGTGAAAAAGGAGACATGGCCAAGATGTCGTGACAGCATTGTTGGAGAAAAGGAAGAACTGGAAATAATTGAAGTGTCCATCAACTGGTGGATAAACAAATTGTGTGATACAGTCAGAAAATGGATTGTTACAAAAACAATACAGATAAACCAACAGAGCAGCAGGTAGAATGATGTAGATGAATCTCACAAACGTAATGTTAAATAAAACAAAGCAATTTGAAAAGTAATATTCATTGTTAAAAATTCTGCAGAATCATAATTTATATTGTTTAGAGATAAATACAAATGTAGAAATATTAGAAAATCTAACCATAAATGCAAACATTGAATTAATGAAAGCGGTTACTCCTGAGAGGGAATGAAAGCAGTAGAAATACGAAAGGTTTTAGAAAGAACCTCAGTTATAACTACAGCCAATATGGACTACTGTGAGAGTATAATGAAACCAGGTGCTAAGCGCATAATTTTTATTCTATTGTCCCATAGTTTTGTTTGAGCTTTTTGAACTACTTAATAATTGTGAAACTCATTTAAAAAGCTTAAATGTTATATATAGTACATTTAAGCTTTAAAAAAATTTTTTTTCATATAAAATATTGCCGATGCCCAGCTGATGGCAGTGCCCACAGCCAATAAGGAGGGAATATGCTAATTGACAGCCACACCCTTAAAGATGGTGGTGCTGACAGCCACAGATGGCAGCACCCAGTCCCCTCAGCCCCGCCAGGGCAGCAGGCACAGGGCAAGGTCAGGCCCACCCCCAGGCAGGCCCGGCCACTCTGCGTGCCTGCCTTGGGAGTCCCCCAGTCCCCTCAGCCCCCCATCTGCCCAGGGCCCGCCCAACGTGCAGGCAAGCATCAGATGTCAGCTGCTCAGCCATCTAGGGCCTCCCAAGGCTCAGGTAACCAGGGCCAGATGAGGCTTGCACTGCCGGCAGTGGCAGCAGCAGAGGTGTGATGGGGCATCAACTTCCCCTGATAGCTGGGTCACCTCCCGCCCCAGAGGGCTCCCAGACTGTGAGACGGGGCAGGTAGGGCTGAGGGACACCCCCTCTCCAGTGCATGAATTTTCATGCCCTGGGCTTCTAGTATATATATATTTAAAAAGTCATTCTAACTGATAAACTTTATAAAAATTGCCTTTGGCATGTATAAAAGGTATAATCCCAGCTAAATGTTAGAAACACTGAAGTCCACATTCATAGGGCCTGTAGGAACATATGAACCTATAACAGATTAGATTAATTAGGGAAGTTATGAATTTCATTGTCTTAGGGCAGCGGTTCTCAACCTGTGGGTAGCGACCCCTTTGGGGGTCGAACAACCGTTTCACAGGGGTCACCTAAGACCATCCTGCATATCAGATATTTACATTATGATTCATAACAGTAGCAACATTATAGTTATGAAGTAGCAACGAAAATAATTTTATGGTTGGGTCACAACATGAGGAACTGTATTTAAAGGGCCAGAAGGTTGAGAACCACTGTCTTAGGGGATTATATTCTGTTATTGAGTGAGAAAAATTATACCTATTTTCATAAGAGTCAAATTCCAGCTCTGAGTTTTACTACACATATAAACCCGGATATATTAAAATTTTCTTGGACATATTGGCATTTTTAGACTGTTTCAAAGCTCTTTGATAAGCTAAGGTGACTTTTAATATTGTAAGTAAAGTCAGCACATTTATTTGGTTACTAAATCCAAGTTGTGCTTTATTTCAGCAAGTAAAGCTCAAGGGAATGCATTCTCACCATGTCTATCTAAGACACATTGAGGCAGTGAAGTTCTAAGGTGGATTTCTATTATAGCAAAAATCCTTGATGCATGAGAAGTGTGTAGCCATACTGATTTTTCTCCTCAGCATGCGATGCAGAATTTATATACTCTATTTTGCTCCCATGAAAAAATCTATTGCCAAAAATAATGGTCCCGAACAAACTATATGTTGAAAATGATCAAATACCTCCTTTAGAAATTCCTACTTTTTATATGACATAAAAATATAAGTTAGGAAACAGGAATTTGAAGAAAAATTGTTTAACTTGTTATGGCTTTTAGCATCAGTTTTTATTTTGCTATATATGTTATATAACTTGAATTAAATGTAATTTTGAGATAACAATGCCTTTATTTAGTTGTATATTTTTGTTAAGACATTTAAATTTTTTCAGAAAGTCTTCTAAATTACATATTTCTACAATCCACTCATTTATTATTTCTTGAGGACTTACTATATACAGGGCATGGCAGGCCAAGATGTATAAGGGACAGGTAATTTAGCATGTATTGAGTATATATATTCAAAGCATTTATTAAGTATTTTTGATAAAATATTGTTTCATAATAGCTTCAAAATGGACATTCCCATTAGGCTGATTTTGGCAGCTCTTCCCTTTATGAGGTAGAGTCTATTTCCCACCACTTGAATCTGAACTTCCCTATGTTTGGCCAACAGAATGTGGTGGAAGTGACTGTCATTACTGAGCTCAGGTTCTGAGAAGCCTTCCACTTGCTCTCTCCTACAAGTCTCACTGCCATGTGCAAAAAGCTCTGGCTCTCTCACTGGAAGATGAGAACTTATGTGGAAAGAGTGTAGCTGTCCTAACAGACTTTCCTAGATCATCAGTTGCCAGCCAACCACCAAACATGTGAAAGAGCCCAGCCAAGATCAATAACGCTGCCTCCTCCATGCAAGTGTCACTGCAGATGTGTAAGCAAGCCCAGCTAAGACCAGAGGAGCCACCTACTTTACACAGAGATTTAAGAGCAATAAGAAAGCCTTACGGTTTTAAGCCACTGAGTTTGGGGGTGATTTGTTACACAGCCATAATTAACAGTGATCTTTAGGAAAAAGCATAATTTAGATGAAAGCTGAATATTGAATCACACCTGTACAACATCAAAGCTCATGCATTTCTGTACACTGTGTGGAATACAAATTGTAAGGTAAAAGTCTATGGAACAAAGTAGTATAGCCAATCCAAGAGGTAGGAGCTACTTTGAAGTGATTAAGAAAGTGATCATAAGGAAGATGTCCTTTGGCTGGGCCCTGAATAGCTGGAGAAGGAGGTTTACAATTGAAGATGAGCTAAGGTGCAAAAGCAAGATGATGACAATGATGTTCAAAGAGTGGCAACTAAGTCTGTTACCCAGAAAGTATAGTTGGTATAACAGAGCCCTGGAAGATAAGACCCGTAAACCGGTTTTAATTAATACTGGTTTTTGTTTTTTTTTTTTCCATTCTGTTGAAAATTTATGTGAAAAGAAATATTGACTGATTTATAAGCAGAGATAGTAACTGGAAAGAAACTATACTGAGGTCAGAGAAACAAATATATTTACCCTATTAAATGACTCAGTATAAGTGAAAGATCATAGAAGTTAGAGAGAGACAACATTTGGATGTGAAATTCAGCTAGACTACTTACTACATGAACATGGACAAGATATTTAACTTCTTAGAGTTCTAGCTTCCTAACTTATAGGATGGAGACAATAGATACCTATTTCACAGGAAAATTAGACGTAAGGTGTGAAGGTATGTAAGAATGTCTGGCACGTAATAAGCACTTGATACATTGTCACTCTTTTTACAAAATCATTTAATACAATTGAAAAAAATTTAAAGCATCAAAAAGTCTCCTTAGAATAAAAGTGTAAATAGTGACTTTACTGTGACACAATCACAAATAACATCAGTGGTATTCTGAAGTGCAGATATTTTTCATATTTTACTTACATTATTTCTTAGAATATTTGCCAAATCGAAATAACTATGCTATTATGCAATTATGGAGCTTGCAGCTACCTACCTCCCCATCTTATTGGTTTTTTGAGATAGGAAGGGAGCGAGACAGAGAAAAATATCGATGTGAGAGCTAAGTATTGATCAGCTACTTCAGCACAACCCCTACCAGAGATTGAGTTCTCATGCAGGGCATGTGCCCTGACCAGGAATCTAACTGGCAACCTTTCCGTGCATGGGATGATGCCCAACCAACTGAGCCACACACCTCCATCTTAATTGGTATTTCTACTTCATCCACAAGATGAAATACAGAATGATATACGTATATCATTTTCCAACCTCAGAAAATGCTAAATTAGTGATTTGTGGTAAGAATAAAGTACGAAATGAATCCTTAAAACATAGTTGAAGGATAAACCAGCAGATTAGAACATGCCTAAAGGAGGGGTAGGATTACTTTCCCTTCAGAAGATTATCATTTTCCTTTGTAACCTTGTCACTGTCATAATCCTTATATCAGGGAGCTGCAAACGAGGAGGGGGTAATGAGTCCACATACCAACAATCACATATAGAACAAAATTTAATGTGACTCTTTATTAAAGAAGTAAAATCAATATGTATCTTTTAAAATCTATTAAATTAGCATATAGAGAGTTTGTGTTGAAATTAGTGCTGAGACTATGTACTGCTGAGACTATAAATGGTAGTAATCTTTTGAAAACACAATAGCAAAAACTTTGAAAGTTTTCAGGTTTCTTGACATGTTGTTGCCATTGTTGAGATTCTACAAGGAAAAAGGAAAAATCACATGCAAAAGTATTCACTGCTAACTTACTTATAATAGTGAGAAATTAAAAGTAGCTTAATGTCTGAAAACTAAAAGACAGTTTAGTAAGTAACAGAATATCAATTGGTAGACTATAATCCATCCATTAAAAAGCATTATTGTGAAGAACAGCTACATGCTTATAATGTAATGTACAAATGCTTATAATATAATGTCAAGTGAAAAAAAGAATTAAAATTTATACTATCCTTTCAAACACATAAAATTTGTTTTCTTATGAGCAAGAGAATATAAAAAATAAAATAAAGATTTATTAGTAAGGTGGGATTAGAAGATATTTTCCTTTTTATTTCTTTCATTATCGATATAATGCTTCTTGTGCTACAAACAGAAAACAGAATTAGAAATTAATAAAATGGAACTAATCACTCTGGTATCAGAGCTTGAAGGCAATTTACAGGTTGATTCTCTATAGCTTACCAATATCAGTGTAATTTTCTATTTCCAGAAATGCTTCATCTCCTTTATTCAATGGATTCAATTAAATGTTCTTGAAGCAGTAAACTTACATCAACCTGCAATAAACACTATGAGAATAATAGGCTTGTATTTAAGTAATCTGCATTTGCGTAGAGTTTCAGATGAAGGATAAAACAATTGTTCTCCAATTCCTCAATATTTTAATACATCTTGGACAGGGAAAAAGAAAAAAAATTCTAAGTGTTGAAAATGGTGTTTTAAATGTCTTTGGGGTTATTTTTTTGAAAAATGAGAACACTTACTTTTCAATAATAACAGCTGTAAGAATTTTAGCTAATTTTATCATTCATATTCCACATCAAATTACATACTTCTTTATAAGAATACAGAGCTCTCTTCTTCTGTCCACATCACAGAACTGTCATAATACTGAGCATTTAAGAGAATCATTTTTATGTGCTGAATGCTGATTTTTAGGAGATTTCTATCTGAATGCTAGCACTAATTTCTGAAAGAGATGTTACTTGCTTTGAGCTTCAGTAATCTTATCTGTAAGCTGATGATAATTTCTCTGCTTTCCAGGAAAAGTTACGACAAACTTTAAATTAATGAAAAGAACTGTAAATTCACTGGAAATGTATAAAACAATAAAAATACATTTGCTATTCATTACAGAGGTATTAGTAAATATTAAAAATATTCTACTACAAAAATAAAAAAATACATATTTCCCTTCCACATAATAATTCCTTCTGTCACTCAATAAAAATATATGGTTATAGCCCATGCATCTCTGTGCTAGGTGCATGGGTTATAGCCATAAAACTGGCAAAGATCTTGTTTCACAGTCCAACAGGAAAGGCAGAAGAAATGAACAGGCAATAACAATACAGTTTGATAAATTTTGTGGTAGGGTACTATGGAGTGCTATGGATTGAATGTTTGTATCCTCCCAAAACTCACATGTTGAATTCCTAATCCATAATGTGATGGTGTTGA
>PVJC01012679.1:0-39290 GCA_004026665.1 Murina feae | reverse complement strand
TCCCAGCATCATTTATTGAAGAGACTGTATTGACTCCATTGCATGCTCTTGCCTCCTTTGTCAAATATTAATTGCATAGTGGTTTGGGTCTATTTCTGGGTTATCTGTTCTGTTCCATCAATCTATATGTCTGTTCTTATTCCAGCACCAGGCAGTTTTGAGAACAGTGGCTTTGTAATACAGCTTGATATCTGGTATTGTGATTCCTCCAACTTTGGTCTTCTTTTTCAGGATTGCTGTGGCTATTCTGGGTCTTTGTTTCATTCCAGATGAATTTTTGGAGAGTTTGTTCTAGGTCTGTGAAATATTCCATTGGTATTTTAATGGGGATTGAATTGAATCTATAAATTGCTTTGGGTAGTATAGACCTTTTAATGATGTTGATTCTGCCAATCCATGAACACAATATGTTCTTCCATTTGTTTATGTTTTCCTCTATCTCTTTTTTTAATGTCCTACAATTTTCTTAGTACAGGTCTTTTACCTCCTTAGTTAAGTTTATTCCTAAGTATCTTAATTATTTTTTTTGGAGCAATGCTAAATGGGGTTGTTTTTTTAGTTTCTCTTTCTATGAGTTCATTATTGGTGTATAAAAAAGCCATAGATTTCTGGGTGTTAATTTTGTATCCTGCTACATTGCCAAATTCATTTATTAGTTATAGTAGTTTTTTTTTTTTAATGGATTTAGGGTTTTCTATATATAGTATTATGTCATCTGAGAATAAGGATAGTTTTACTTCTTGTTTTCCAATTTAGATGCCTTTTATTTCTTCTTGTCTGGTTGCTATGGCTAGCACTTCCAGTACTACATATGGTACAGGAGTGGTGAAAGTGGGCATCCCTGTGTTCTTCCTGTTCTTAGAGAAAATGGATTTAGTTTTTCCCATCGAATATTATGTTGGCTATAGGTTTTTCATTTAACGCTTTTATTACATTGAGGTATGATCCCTCTATCCCGTTTTGCTGAGAGTTTTTATCAAGAAAGGGTATTGGAGTTTCTCAAATGCTTTTTCTGCATCGATTGGTATAATTATGTGATTTTTGTCTCTCAATTTGTTTATGTGATGTATCACATTTATTGATTTTCAGATATTTTCAATCCTTGCATCCTCAGAATAAATCCCACTTGGTCATGGTGTATGATATTTCTAATGTAATGCTGGATCCAATTTGCTGGAATTTTGTTGAGGATTTTAGCATCTATTTTCATCAGGGATATTGACCTATAATTCTCTTTCTATGTGGTGTCTTTATCTGGTTTTGGAATTAGGGTAATGCTGGCTTCATGAAAGCAGTTTGGAAATATGCCTTCCTCTTGATTTTTTTTTTTTTGAATAGTCTGAGGAGAATAGGTTTTAGTTCTTCTTTGAATGCTTGGTAGAACTCCCCTGTAAAGCTGTTCAGACCAGGGCTTTTGTTTGCTTGAAGATTTGTGATCACTGCTTCAATTTCTTCAGTAGTTATTGACCTATTCAGGTTTTTTTATTCTTCCAGATTGAGTTTTGGAAGTTTTTATTTTTCTAAGAATATCTCTATTTCATCTAGGTTGTCCAGTTTGTTGTAATAGAGTTGTTCATAGTGTTTTTTCATAATCTTTTATATTTCTTTGAGGTTGGTTGTTATTCACCTTATCTCTTAAATAAAACCTTTTATTTATGGAGAGAGCCTTGTGGCATGTCTGGACCCTGCTATTAAATTTCCCTTTCTTTCTTTTCTTAAATGAAAGAAAAAGGACTTTATGTCATACCTTTAAGAATATTTACTCAACTTTCTTAGTGTTGATTGTAGGCAGGACAGCTAACATCAACACTAATGAAAGTTACTCGTCTGAAACCCTCTGCAAAACCCTGCTCATGATCTGGAGGCCTTCCATATTGCTTCTGGATTTGAAATCTCTTCTTTATACCTCCTTCTGATTTGGCCTTTTTGGGGTCTAGGCATGGGAAAACTAAAGGGTTCTAGAAGCATGTTGTTTGAATAAATCTCTCCAGCTGCCTCATGTAGCCTATCTGTGCATCCACCCGTGAGTCAACAGCACATCCCAGTAAACAGCTTTAGCTGTCTTAGCATTTTGCCGAAGAACTTCTGTAAATGTTCCAGTTTACAAACAAGCTTCTGTGTGCCTAAATAGCCTGAATTCTGTGACTTCCTTTAAAACCTCCTTTAAGTGACATTTAATATGGCTGAGTAGATGATACATTGGTGAAACACTCCTTAAGCTTGCAGTCCATCAGGTCACATGGTTTCCTAACTAGGTCATTAAATTGGCTGATGGAGAAGATGGCATTAAAAAAAAAAGAGTTGAGCTACATTTATTACTGAAATCTTTTTTTAATTGAAAATTTAAAAATCCCACGACTCACACAAAATCCTCCTGGTCTGATTCAAATACCCACATGATCCAGCTAACTTCAGGTAGCAAGTCCTGATTCTGCAACCAGAGCAATCTAACACATTACTCATTGCTCTGCATACCAACCCCCTACCTCCACTGTCTGTGTTCTCTCCCTCTCTCCCCCTCCATCTCCCTGAGAGAGAACTGGTAAAAGAAATAAAGTCTGCCATATGCCAGACTCTGACTTTATGCCCATTAAAGTCAGTGTCTGGGAAAGGAAATAGGGTCTTTGACAGGGTGGCAAATGGAATATGTATTAAAGGAGGTGTCACAGAATGAGACTTCCCCAAGTGACATGAGGTAGGCATCTCATCTTTATAGCCTTCAAACTGTCATCTCTAAAATGCAGTAAATTTTGACTCTCTAGACTATTTAAATATATTTATAAACAAATTAAGGCCCTGCTCTTTAAAAATTTTGTTGGGTCTTAATGTGATAATTTGATATTAGTCTCACTCTTTAGGATAAAAACAAATATTTGTTTGTTAAAATGTCTGACCTGGAGAACTTTGTATTTCAATTTATTGTTCATTGATTTTTTTCTTTGATATATAGAATTTTCCCAGATAAAACAATGTTATTGTTGCTTACCACACCAGATGTCCCAATGTTGGGTTCAGAAATTATGGCCAATATGTAAACACTGCAGGTCCTCCTCTGAGCGCATGTGTGTGTACACACTATTTCAATCACAGGTAGTTCTGGCTGATATTCAGAAATAGAATTGCACTGATGGTATAATAATAGAACAGAACTCATCTGCATATGCAGAGCATAAGTCAGCACAGGGAATATCTGTTAACAGTGTTTTATTTTTTCCCAGTTTTTTTAGAAAAATAATTGACATACATCACTGTGTAAAGCAGAGGCATTCAGCATAATGGTTTGGTTTACATATAGGTTCAGCTAACATCCATCCTTTCATATAGATGCAATACAAAAAAATTTCTTTTTGTGATGAGAACTTTTGGGACAGTGAATGTGCAAAGGATGTGCCTCCGCAGATGAGTGGATTAAAAAACTGTGGTACATCTACACAATGGAATGCTATGCTGCTATAAAAAAAGAAGGAACTTTTACCATTTTCAATAGCATGGATGGAACTGGAGAGCATTATGCTAAGTGAAATAAGAGAAAGATATATATATCACACGATTTCACTCATATGTGGGATATAACGATCAACATAATTTGATGAACAAAAATAGATCCAGAGACAAATGGCAGAGGAGGTGGGGCGGGATTAGAGAGCAACCAAAGGACTTGTATGCATGCATATTGGCATAGCCAATGGGCACAGACACTGGGGCAGTGGGGGCTTGCCCAGGGTGGGAATGGCTGGGGAGGAGAGGAGGTCAATCAGGAAAAACGGAGACATATATAAAAGTTTAGACAATGATAAAAAAAAAAGATGTGTCCCTTCTGATTGTTTTTCATCATGCCATCATTTTAGATGGTCTGTGAGTGCTGTTACTATTCAGTAATACAGACCTCATTGTCTGAGAGCTTGCCCAGAAGATCTGAGTCAGACAGGGGCATGAGCTTTCCCTCTATGAAAAGGAACTGAGAAACAGAGGCCCTCAGGCTGGTGGCCTTACAGACCAGGCTGGAGAGAATGTCGCCATGCCAGTCCTGTCCTGTCTCTGCAGACTGCTCCCTGGAGCGCTGATACTATCAGCATTCTTGGCAGAGTCTGTCTGGTTGATGGATGATTAATGAGCTGTAACTACAATTATCTTTGACAAAAAACAGTGAGCTGCAAGGGTTGGTGGGGTTGGGGGTAGGGAAGGCAAAAAGGGCTCATGTCATCCATAAAAAAAAAGTGCTCCCATAAAAATGAGGAAGTTTCCTTTAATACAATGCAATCTTTCCTGGGACAAAGGGTTATTTTATTTTATTTTTCACCATAGCCAAGTTTTACAGAAAATTTTGAGGCAGGAAGAGCAGCTTAGGTCTATTTGTTGTCGTTGTTCAAGGTTTTCAAAGAAGAATCAGCTTTCTTTGGTAGCTCAGAAGCTAGTAATTTGTCCTAGCAGAGAGAGGTTTACACTCTAAGCATATTGAAGCATGCTGCTGACTGTAGGTATCCTGTTGAAACCCAATCTGGCGGTATTTCATTGCCAACATGAGCAATTACATTAGCCTTTTAATATGTACTTTTGTTCATGAAACCACTGATGTAAAAGCTCTCACATTAGGAACAGGTTGTAAATAATCTGTTACCTGAGCATTGAACCTCTGGTAATTTCCCCCTGAACCATAGCATATCTGCTTGGTGACAAGTCCAAGCCATGTGATGTGCAGCACATCATGTCATCCAGATTTGGCAGCAGCAATGTCTGTTTCAAATGACAACTCCAGGTGACTTCATATCCACCAGCCCAAATTCCTTCCCTTCTTCCTGCTATTGGAAATGGTCAGCTTTTTGTGATGGGTTCAAGCCAGTTTTCCCCTCCTTTTCTTTTGGAGTAGCCTAAAACTTTATAGTCATTCTCACCATTGTCTCTCTCATGCCATAAACATAGAGAAGAGAACAGAGCTCATGTGAGGGACTGTGAGAGGGCTCCTTCCAGCATAGGTGTGATCAGGAACAAGGACTGATGTGCCCCACATCCAGGGTAGCACGTGTTGCTCCCCAGGATGCCCTAATTAGGACAGAAGAGAGCCAGGAGCTGTTGACCAGGACAGTCTTGTGACCTTTGACTGCACCGAGGAGCCATCCGCCTTTTTTGAGGCAGCAGACAGACTAATGATCCCCCAAGGAAATTTCAGATTCACTTTCAGGATGGAAAAACCAAAGCATCAGTTGAGCTCATCTCTGTTGCCTTTTAATCATCTGCCAGATCAATAAACTGCTCCTTGAGACTGGATTTTTCAAGACTGTGTCTGGTATAGATTCTCGGCATCTTGTAAAGTATGTTGGATGAAATGGGCCCAGACTTACAGCAGACTTTCCAGCCCAGCGGGCCTCCACACTAGGCCAAGCTTTGGACCTGTCCCCACCCAAGAGGTAGGGGTCTGGGTGAAAGGCCCTGGGACAGCACCCCGACTGTGCCCACACATAAAACATGGATGCTGCTGTCAAGAGAAGTAAGGATGGCTAGAGACAGTGTAGAAGCACTGAGGTGGTTTTCAGAGCAAGGGGCTCAGCTCAGGAACTGTAGGGGATGAGATCAGCTATCTTCTTCCACATCATGACACCCTACTCACACTAGACTTTCCCTGTTGCTGAGGAATACAAAGGGTACCTAGGATGCCATTTTCCTGAATCTCTGAGGTGAAGTGTCCTAACCCACAAAATGGGGCTATTAACACCTGTCCAATAGAATGGGTGCATGAATTCAGTGAGATCATGACAATGTAGCCCTTCATTGGGGTAGATGATAAAGCAAACAAGACAGCTCAGCCACTCAAACATTTCTGAAAGCTTTGAATGGTTAGTGCTCAGCCAAGTTGTGAGAAGGGGCCTCTTATCCCTCCCACTTGCCTTAGAACACCCTTCGCCCAATTTCTAAACACTTGGGGTCTTTTCTTGGATCTGAGCACAGGACTGGAATTCCATTATCTTAACCAGAAACTTAGTTCATTCTCAGTTCCTTATTCTGGTAGGAGCCAGGGTAATACTTTAGAGGCTCTAAATCCTGCAAAAGTTATAGTGCTTCTTGAAAATCCAAAATATAAACATTACTAAACTATAAAATGAATATCGCAAAGACCAAAGAAGCTCTTATTTTCTCACGATAAATACTTCAATACTGGATGTGTAATTTTTTGTATATCAATTCTTTCCAAAACTCTTCTAGTGTCCTCGCTTTGCTGATTCCTGAAGGATGCACTTGGTGTGTTTGTACTGGGCAACCCAGCTCTGATTTTTCAGACACTACAACTTGGCTTCTCAGCTCTCCTGCTGAATGTTGCACTGGACACACAGGCATCCCAGGCACGAGAGGGATGCTCTGGTAGGCTCCTTGCCTCTCTGCATCCTCGTGCAACTTTGAAGTGATGTCCATCCTGTGTCAATCTCTTCACCTTTCAAGGCCTAGGTAGAAAGGTTTTCTGTTGATGAAATATTACTGCATTTACAGATGTAAACTCAGACATTGTTGCTCAGTGACTTTTTGAATTAAGGTCTATTCATTGAAATAATGAGATGAAATATTTTGTTCACACAACTTTCTTTCATAGGAGCTGTCATACACTGGCATTTGAAAGATTCCTTTCACTAACCTATTTGCAGCTATACATTTGGAATCCAATGTTAGACAAAATTCTGTGGGTAGGTGGAGGACAGGTGTGCCCCAAATAACCACACCAGGTAGTTGTCTTCAATGACAGGATGGAGCAGAGAGCTTTGCTACAAGAAAATAAATTTATTGGAATTACACTCCTCAATTTAGTGAGAATAGCTAGGTCTTTATTACTATTTATTTTCATATAGTAAATATGTCTAAAACTATAAAAACTTGCAACATAAATACTTATATTTAAAAACATTTATTTCACAATTTCTAGAAAAATGACTGTTTAGTTAGTCTCTCTGCCGAATGCATCATAGGGACCCATAGTATTGATTTTTAAAGGGTGTGAGAGAGAGTGGGAGAGATGGCAATTTACACTGTACCCCTTAGTCATTGTGTCTTAAGTAGAAAGTCTCTGAGACTTACACGTGCATGTACATATAGAAAACACATATTTAATGAAACATCCCATAACCAATGACCAACTGTTTGCTTTTGGTTCATTTGCATTTTTTTCACAGGTCAACTGGTCCACCATCTACTGGGACAGGATTCACTACTTGCCTTAAGGGAGCCCTTATGTCTGGGAAAGATGAGAGAACTACAGCTAAACTTTCTTAGCTTCCTATAGTGTTTTGTTTATGTTTCTAACCAATGTATTCTTTATTTAAAGCTTTTAGATAAAATGTATTCAATTTTTTTGTGTCTCAATTTTGCCTGTGATTTAAAGAAAGCAAAATCCTTCATCTAAGGTCTCCAAAGAGCTTAGGTGAATGGTTTTTTTCCTTGACATTCAGAGCAAAATAGAATGGGAAATATTTATATCTGATCTGGACAAATAAGTTTGAGGAAACTAGGAAACTAAATTAACCTTGTATTTTGGGAACACTTTTCGCCTCTGTATTCTTTAAATGTGCAACACATTGCCTTGCAGTCTCCTTTGGCCCTTGATACATGTCCAGACATTTAAATTCCACATTATGTATTACATTTACTAGGGGTGTAGTATCTGCCAGGGGCGTTTGTGCTTCAGTTAGATGCTTTTTTTGGAAAAATGACTCCTGGGATTTCCTCCTGTGATTCTTTTAGATTTAATTTGAACCTCTCTTCTTGCATGTAGCACATCCTACTTTATAGTGTTGTCATCGAATATGTGCATCTCTCCTTAAAGATGATAAACCTTTGAGAGTAAGAGTTATATCAAACTAATCTTGTTTTTTTCTTAGAGCATATTTCTTGTCTAATAGATTAGTTTAAAGATATACTTTTTGAAAGAAAGAGCATGTGTATAATTGTGTGGACTTGAGGTCAAATTGTTTTACCTTTACATTTCAAAAACACAATTCTTTGTAGATATTTTTACAAGATTCTCCAGATACATATAATATTTCTTTTCTTCAGAAGCTAAATAATACAATATAGAGAGGTACAGAAGTAGAGAAACTAAAATTGCTGCAGCCAGTATTTGGATATATTCACTGAAGTGATAGATGAGAAGAGCAGAAGAGAAAAATGTTTTTGGAGCAGTTGGTCTACCAGTAATGAGGGAAGCAGATTTCATATTCTATGCCTGTAAAAAATAATAAGAAATGCACAACATGTGTTCATAGTAGCCCCGAATTAGAAATAACTCAAATGTCCATCGTAGAAAGACAGATAAATAAATTGTGGTGCATTCATACAAAGAATACTGTTCAACAAAATAGAACAACCCAATGATACATGAAACAACATGGACACAAAATTCTGAGTCAAAGAAACCAGACATCAAGAGAGGATAGACTGTAGGGCAAAATTTCCAGAAAGTTCAAGAACAGTAATATGTATGGCTGGTGATAGATATGTAGAAAGTTGTTTACTCTGAGGTAGGCAGGTACCATCAGGAAGGGGCATGATGGAGCCATGTTGGGTGCTGGAAGTGTCCTATATTTTGAGCTGGGTGTGTTTTAAATGTGCAGAAATTCATCAAACTTTACATTTAAGACTTATGCTATCCATATAGGTTTGTATTTTATTATGTACTAGGGGCATGGTGCACAACAATTTGTGCACTTGGGGGGGGGGTCCCTCAGCCCAACCTGTGCCCTATCACAGTCTGGGACCACTTGGGGGATGTCCATCTGCTGATGTTCCTGGCCAGCCTGAGTGAGGGGCTGATGGCTGCTTGCAGGCTGGCCAAGCCCCCCAGTGGGAATCCTTACCCCATAGGGGTGTGGCCAGCCTAGGTGAGAGGTTGAGGGCCATTTTCAGGCTGCCCACAGCCCCTTCAGGGTTTGGGTCCCTACTGGGGTATCTGGCCAGCCTGGGTGAGGGGCTGAGGGCCGTTTTCAGGCTGCCCACACCCCCTTCAGGGTTTGGGTCCCTACTGGGAGGCCTGGCCAGCCTGGGTGAGGAACTAAGGGCTGTTTGCAGGCTGGCCACAGCTCCCATTGACCCAAGGTCCCAACAAGGCTGGCTGGAAGCAGGTTTCTGGGGTTTATTTATCTTCTGTCATAGAAACTTTGTTGCTTTGAGCAGAGGCCACAGCCGGCCTAGGCAGGCAGTTTCCTCCATCACTGGCCTCCTGTTTGCTCTAGCTCAGTGGCTGTTGGCTGCCATCTTGGCTGGGTTCATTTGCATATCATCGCTCTGATTGACTGGTGGGCTTGGCTTGGCTGATGGGCTTGGCTTAGGTGTAATTGAGTGAGGGTCAATTTGCATATTACTCTTTTATTAGATTAGATAACTCAAATCTTAAAAAATAAAGGGGAAAAAGCACTGCTATTTATTGAGTGCTTACTATGTGCCAGATAAAGTGCTAAGCATGTAAAGCTTTAAAATATTAAATAATTTGTTGACTCAGATTCTTGACTCAAATCCAGTTCTCCCAGTCTCCAAATCCCAAACTTCAAATCACTGTGCTCTCTCTGCAGAGCCAATCCTGGGCCTTGCTGGGACGTGGCCCTTCCAGTGGCCTGTCCTCCAAGCAGAGCAGGTGGCCTGTGCAGGCAGCAGCAGCTTTGCTCTCAGTGTCTGTTTGATAACAATAAACTTCTGTTGCTGAATTAACGGAGCTGTTAAAACATTCTCTTGCTGTTGGTTATGTCAAAGACCTTTGCCAAGTCTCAGGGACAGTGGCCTGATTGTTGAAGGGAGGAACTTACTGGGAAATAGTGAGTGGATTTTTCAATAAGGCATGGAGGTAAGAACAGAAGATGTATTATTTGTGGTATTTCTTCATATTTGAAGTTTGTTCTGGCTGGGCACTCTTTTGGGGAAAGAAAACCAAAAATAAGGCTTCAGAACACATTTCTCCTCTATCGACTGTTCTCTTCATTTAAATTAATTATTTTAATTTAATTTGGTTTTGAAGTTTAATTTATAAACTTGATGAGTTAATGTAATGAATTGACATTTGCTGCCTTAATATTTATTAATGAAAGTTCAAATATATGAATCACAATACTGATATATTCTCAGTATGAAAGAAAAGAGAAACCCATGCATGGATAATAATTTATGTAACCCTTATCCCCAGGTATCTCCTTCCAGCTCTGGTCCAAAGCCATTGATGCCCTCCTGTCTCCATGGCTGCCACCTAGTGAGGTGGAGAATTTCTGTCATGCTGCCCTCACTTAGGAACCTCAGAGGAGGAGGTTCCAATGTAGTCCCCCAAGAAAGAACACCACTGGCAACTCGCTTATGACTCCCATTGGTTAAGCAAATCCGAAAAATCCCGCTGCTTTCTTTTCAAGCCCTAAAATCTGACCCTACATGCAGGAGATGAGACAGGATGGCTATAAAGAGCACAGTCACCTACAGTGTTAGCTTGAGCAAGGTTCTCTGTCTACAATACGGCACAATATCCACCTACCCACAATGATGTCTGAGGATTACACTAGATAGCTAATTTTCCTAGTAGAATGCAATGCACATAGATGGAACTCAGTAAGGAATGACACTAATGATGGATAATTTAATAGGAGCAGCTGAGTCTTCCCCCCCAAATAAAGTATGAATAAGGGCTTCAGTACCACACATCTATCTTCTTTGCTGGGTATAAATTGGGCCTGCAAAGGGCTAGGCTTTATGCTCTTCCATGTACCAAAATTTGCTACATGTAGAATTTTTAAATTAAAGTCCTAAAATTAAATATGGAAAAACCTTAATAAATACGACCAAAATCTGCCAGGCCAGTTTGGCTCAGTGGCTGAGTGTCAGCCCATGAAGCAGGAGGTCATGGTCTGATCCTGGTCAGGCAGCTGATCAATACTTCTCTTTCTCTCCCTTCCTCCCTCTAAAATCAATAAAAATATATTTTAAAAATATTTTTAAAAATTTACATACATAGTACATGCTCACTAAGTTCTAAAAATTAAAAAAAAAAGGAGAGAAAGGAAAAATAATGACCAAAATCTTAATTTTCAGAATCCTGAATTGGTTAAAGACAGACTTTCTATGATACAGAAATAATGTGTTAAAGCCCATTCTATCCATTGCCCAGTCAGGCATAATCACTGGGACCATACAGTGGCACCCCTTTCCAATCCAGGCCACCAGCCTTCTTAAATACACTGGAAAAATCTCATAGTCTCCTCCTTCCTCTAGTCCCCCCCTCTCCCAGTTCTTCAGGGTGCTTCAGCCAGGCCACCAGTTTGGCCTCAGAGATTGGCATAATTTTTATACCTGGTCTAGGTCACTGGTCAGGTTCTATACCAAGGCATATTTTTTCTTCTTTTTTACTACTGATCTAGGATAATTTTAAAAATCAAAGCAGAGCAAGCTATGCTAAATCTGGGCCTAAATGAAGCATCTCAGTACATGGCTCTGACCAGAAGTTGGAGTAATGAACAGAATCACACCCCTGCTCACCTTTCAATTCTGTTTTTCTTTCCCTTTTCCCTCTTCCAGTAGGTGGCACTCCCGAGTGAGGCCTCTTTGCTAAGGTGGTAGAGTCAGTTCAAACCCAGCTCTTACCTCTGCAGCAGGGTTGGACAATTGGCGGATGCATGGCAGGTGGTGGCTGCTGTCCCTGCCATCTGAGGTGGGTGAAGGCAGAAGGAGAGAGGAAACAGGGACACGGGTGAAACTGGATATTTTGAGAAAGAAGCTGGCTTAGTGGTGGAAATGTTTCACTGGAGAATGTGGACTCTTCCTTACTGAAGGTCTAATTAGATGCTTCAAGTATCTGTGAGCATATTTTTAGAACTTAAAATGACAGGAAGTTTATCTAGAACCCTCCATTCTTCATTAGTAACTAATCTTTTTTATCTAGGTTTTGCCTCCCTCTGTGAGGGGAATTTAATATGCATGTGAGGCCTTCTCCAACTCCCAGCAAGGTGGCAAGGTATGGCTTTAGATTCATATTCTTGCCAGTCAGACTCGTGTAGTCAGACTCACACAGCAAGGTGACTCCTGATCGCCTTATTTCAACCATCTCCAGCTGTTTCTCTCTCTAGGAAAATGGTTTCAGGGAATAGTTATCGCATATCTGCATCTTCCAGACTGAGTGTTTCAGCTTGTAAACTCATGGGATGCAATTACCTGGTGAGTTCTGCATTGCTACTGCAGGGAACTAACAAGCATTTAAGAGGGCTGACCCTGCATATGTGGAAGTCAGACTCACAAACATACCTACAGGGAGCTATCAACTTCAAGAGGCCCTGGCACCATGCAAAACATTACTTCTGGTGGCAGTGAAAAGCCAAAAAGGAGAAACCCACCAAGAGTGTGTTTCATTTGTTCTGCCCCAGATTAAACCAGGGCTTCCCAACATCCTCACTATTAACAGTTGGAGCTGGATGATTCTTTGTTGCAGGGAGTGGGGGTGGGGGTGTTCCCTGCATTGTACTCCTTGGCTTACTTTTATACATTTAATCATTATATAAAGTTGTGTCAATTTGCTCATAGCACTGAAGTACATTTCTTTTCCAAAGATTCTTATTTCAAAAATGGTAAGTTTGTGCAGGAAAAGTGTCAAGTTTTGACATTGCCAACCTGAACAAGATAATGGACAATCTTGATTAATGCTGATATTTTATGAATGGAAGTCTTTACCATGTGGGGGTCACCTTTCTATTAGATTATTGTTGTTTCTGCATTATCTTAATGACTTGCATTTTGGTTCTGCATTCTTCCTTTCCCTTCTCTCCTTTCCTCTTGTACTCAAAGGTTTTCTTCCTATTCTCTCTGTAAATAATTCTTTCCATTTCTAAATATGTAGAAATCCGTTCCAGGCACCCATGAAGCACCTCATCAGGAGAGACCAGATTTTTTTCTCAGCATCCCAGGTACCACTTATCTGTAATTCAGGGGAGGGGATTCACTAGGATGTGTTTACACAAATCAAGTGGCTTGGGGGTGGGGGTGGGGGCGTAATTTAGTCAAACTCCAGGCTATTGTATAAATGACTTTAGTCATACAGCAAGTTGTTTCCAAATTCCATAGCTGGGAGGGGCCTCAGGGAAAACCATGTCTAAGAAGCTCATTTTTCAGAGAAAGGAACAGGACCTGAAGATAATACTGTAATAACTCACTGAGTGATACCCTGCAATAGGCATGTCATTAAGGAATGGGCATTAAAAGCCAGCCAATGAGGGAGAACCTGAGCTCAAGGCCCCCAGCTCTTTCCCACATAATAGTTTAACAGTCAGAGAAAAGCACCCCCAATATTTCCATCCTGGTGGAGGGAGCTCCATGGCTGTGGCACTTCTGCTTTCCTCACTCCCTCACCCCACTCGTGGGAAAGGGGGGATGCTTTTCTAGTTGGTACATTCTAGAAAAGTAACTGGGCATGCTCAGCTCTGCCCTTGTTCCTGTGAGGAGTCAGTGAGCACCCTGCTGGGAATAGGCTTCAGGGCTCCACCAGTGGCTCTGTACCTGCCCCATTCAGTGTGGCATGCTGTGGGACCCCTTTGCCTAAATCTGGGGTTCAGAAGCCAATTTAGGACAGATACATAAACAACCTGGCCTCTACCCATAATAAATAATACTCCGAACAAGTGTGTGTGCGCACATGAGCTTGGAGGCTGCCCGAGGCTGCTTCTTGGCACTGGTAACTCATGGAACATTTGGTTGCCAGGAGCTAAAGTTGGCAGTGGAACTACTGTTTCAGTGGTTTCTCCCTCCTGTGAATTACTTTTCTTTTAAAAATAAGTTTTTAAACATAAGCCCTAAATTTTATGCCAAACCACAGAGTTCAATTTAGCATTTTGGAGTAGTTATTTTAATTTATTTTTACCGTGTGTTCTCTAGCATGCAATCAGGAGCATGGCACCAACAATGGTGCATTGCCCCTCAAACAGATGTGACTAAAAAGAATTAAAATGCTTCCTTTAAATTGTATTTTTCTAGACCCGATGACTATTTTCCTTTATAATAATCATTTATTTCAAGATAATAGCATCCCTCAAAATATATTTTAAAACATTTCTTGGAATTTTCACAAGCCTGTTTATAAGCCAACATGAGAAAAACAGTCTCATTATTCCACTGTCTCACTTTTTTTGTAGATAAATTATAATATCTTCATTGATTACCTTTTCCCCAAATCAAATATAACTTCATATATTTTTTGAAAAAAAAAAAGATTTTTTAAGCACTCTTTTTGCTTTTTCACAAAAATATGAGGCAGTCTCTCTGAAAGTAATTATCAAGAGATTCACATTTATGTTCTGAGGCAACCTCAACTGTATATGTAGGTTCAGAGACACTCATGTCAAAGTACAAGTCCCAGGACCTTGTAGACGAACTTCGTAAACTTCCTAGACTCTTTTCTAGTCACAGTGCCAGAAGCACCTTCATTCGTGATAAGTTTTTGGTTCTGGCTACTTCACCCGAAGAAAGTTAGAGAGCAAACCACAGAGGCGGTCACTTGGAAGTTACGTGAATTATCTGGAATAAGTTAAGAAGAAGCCTAGGATATGTAAGTCAATGCTATGGGACAATTTTGACGCTTAGTACATTGTTCTATAGTCGTCAAGAATGAGATGGGGGTGTATGTAATATTTTCAACAATAAAGATTAAAAAAAAGAGAGAATGAGATGGGGGATGGGAGCCGGTGGTAAGTAAATTAAGGATCATTTAGCCTTCTCTGTGCCAGCCCCTGTGTACCATTGTGCAGGTTGTGCACTGCACATCAGAGTGGCCACTATCACCCAGAGCTGCATAGAGAACAACGGTAGCAGCAGCCCTGAATTGTCTGGACAACAACCTCTACATAAACTTAAATTGAAAGAGATGTGTGATGGTAACAGAAACTCTAAAATAGCCATGCCTGTTTGGAGAACTTTCTTTGTTAAGAGAGTCAGGAAACTGAAAGTGTAGGAACACAACACAAAGGACCTGACAGGTGATTTTCCTTGCTTAGAGGTTCAGATCCTGGGCTTGGGGCTTACACAAACTTGATTTTGATTTCTTATTCTGCCACTTAGCTGTGTGAACTGGGGTGAATTACCCACATTCTCATCAGTGAAAACAGAAAACCAATAGGAACTATCCAACAGGATTGCTGTGAGGGTCAAATGAGATGTCTGCAAAACCGTTAACAGTTGTGCCTGGCATATAACTACTTAGTAAATACAGCCTGGTTTTATTATCACAGATTGGAGAACCCACTAATTGCTGGTGCAGGGTCCCTCAGCTCAGGATGCTGAGGGACAGATACAGAAACAACTGGTCTCTAACCCATTACCAGGCTGCTGGCAGTTCCTCTAAAATTCCATTTTTCACAATGAAAGTGCGTTAAAAATGTCTCCTTTGAGGAGATAGGGCCAGAAAATTATAAAGCTTGCGGTAATGCAGACTCAAACACAGAATACAATGGCTTTTCAATGTAACAACACACCAAACATCCAGCCCTCCCAGTGGTTAAGAAGGCAGGCAGGAGCCATGAAACTCAACTCGTTTCTGCCTGGATTCTGAAGCCTTACTGTACAACAGAGATGGTTGCCTCAGCTTTCTGATATTAAAATATCATAATGGACCACTCAGAAAATTACAAAGAAGAGGTCATCAGGATTGGGATATGGGGAGTTGAGAGAAGAGGCATAAAATGTGTCTTGCCCGGGTAACCAAAAGATTACTTTGATCCATCCTATCTAATAAAAGAGTAATATGCAAATTAGGCATCACTCCATCACAAATATGGCTGCCCTCATAGCCACAAGATGGCCACCCCCATGGCCACAATATGACCACCCCCATGGCCACAAGATGGCAGTGCCCAGTCTGGCTCAGCTCCACCACTGAAGTGGTCAGGCCTATTAGCCAGGCAGGTGGCGGGGAAGGCGGGGGGCCCAAGGGGCAGAACAGGTGATCAGAAGGGGCTGGGGGTTCCCTGCCCAGGCCAGAGGCCTTTGCCAAAGGCAAGGGCAAGGGCAGAGCTGGTGATCGGAGGGGGCAGGGGCAGAACCAGTGATCAGAGGGGTATGAGGGTGCCTACCCAGGCATAAGGCCTGGGCCAGAGGCCTCAGACTTGGGCAGGGGCAAGGCCAGAGATTGCAGGGGCCTGACCTACGCAGAGCCAGTGATCAGAGTGGTCTGGCCACGGGCAGAGCTGGCAATGCAGGGGTCTGGGGGTCCCCTGCCCAGGCCTGTAGCCTTAGCCAGAGGCTTCAGTGGGGCAAGGGCAGAGCCGGCAATGTCAGGGGGCAGGATCAGAGCCAGTGATCGCAGAGGCCTGGACTCTGTGAAACTGGAAATCGAAGGGGCTTGAGGATCTTCTGCCCAGGCAAATTAACCCTCACTCCTGACAAAGATGGCAGCAGCCAGGGAGCTGTAGTGAGGCAGGAAGCTTGCATTGCTCCAGCGATGGAGGAAGCCAAGATTCCCACCTGCCCTGAGGGCCCTGAACTCTGCTTAAGGCAACAAAGTTTCAATTACAGAAGGTAAATAAACCCAAGATAACTGCTTCCAGCCCACGGCCATGGCCAGCCTGGTAACGGCCCTCAGACCCTCACCCAGACTGGCCACACTCCCATGGGGTGAGGGTCCCCACTGGGGGGTTTGACCAGCCTACAAACAGCCATCAGCCCCTCACTCAGGCTGACCAGACACCCCAGTGGGGACTCCCACCCTGAAGAGCCTGTGGCCAGCCTGCAAACAGCCATCAGCCCCTCACCCAGGCTGGCCAGGCACACCAGCAGAACACCCTTCCAGGCAAATCAGCCCACCCCCATCTGTGCACCAGGCCTCTGTTCTATACAAAAAAAGGTTAATATGCAAATTGACCCTAACAGCGGAACAACTGGGAATGACTGGTCACTATCACACACACTGACCACCAGGGGGCAGACACTCAATGCAGGAGCTGCCCCCTGGTGGCCAGTGCGCTCCCACTGGGGGAGATCTGCTCAGTCATAAGCCAGACTGCCGGCTGCCAGTGCAGCGGTGGTGGCGGGAGCCTCTCCCACCTCCTCAACTGTGATAAAGGTATCCGACTGCAGCTTAGGCCTGCTCACCACTGGCAAGTGGACATCCCCTGAGGGCTCCTGGGCTTCCAGAGTGATGTCTGACTCCCAGCTTAGGCCCGATCTCCCAGGAAGTGGGCCTAAGCCAGCAGGAGGATATCCCCAGAGGAGTCCCAGACTGTAAGAGGGCATAGGCTGGGCTGAGGGACTTCTGCCCCTCCCCCACCCCAAGTGCACAAATTTTTCTGTACCAGCCTCTAGTGAAATAATATTTATCCAGCATGCCACTGACCAACTTTAGTTGCCTTTGATCTAGTTCTCCACTGGAGATTTTTTTCTTTTTAAAAAAGTTTTCATTCCTTCTGCCTAGACTCTAGGCAAAGGGTAAGAAACGAGTAATGAAGTTGGTGATGAAATCAGAAAGAATTTTGAAATTTAAATATGCCCAAAAGATCCCAAGTCCTCCATCTTGATCCCAGGTCCCCCTCTATGGAATGACCTATGCATCATTTGCACATGAGTGTAGCATTTTGCTGGGCCCAATGAGCCTCTTTCCAATTCAAGATGATTTAGTATTAAATACAGTAAAGCAGTCTGATTAAATTCAGATCATGATTGCATTATTAAAAACCTTCAATATATACTTTATTAAACCGAATATATCCAAAATATTATTATTTTTAATATAATGAATATGAAAATTAACAATAACATATTAATGATATGTAATTCATGATGACATATTAATTATATGATTTTACTTTCCTTGGACTTAATCTTTGAAGTCCAGTGTCTATTTTCCACCTACAGCATGTTTCAAGTGGCCAGTGCCCACCATATTGGACAGTGTAGTTATAGATGAATGAATGAAGACTTAGACGTTAAAGTCACTTCTTGCCTGACATCATGTAAGCCAGTGCTTCTCTGACAAAATTCAGGCTGAAATGTAGGCATTTGCTGATCACAATTGTACTTTATTTTTAGGCTTCTTCTGAAATATTTATTATCTCAAAGATGTGCTTTTGTTTTTCAGTTTCCTAAATGTGTTTTGAGATATACTGGGCTTAAGAAACTGTTGTAGATAGAACCTAAAGTAATTGAGATTTCTCAGTAATCCTGACTCTCGTGGCTGGTATCTCCATCCATTTGTCTCAAGAGCCAAATGCCCTCTGGGACTGGAGGAGTGAAAGGAATTGTTTTTCAAAGCACACTGGACAGAATCTGTTCAAGAGGTAAAAGACCTGCAGAAACACAGCAGCATGTTCCTTGGAGTACTGAGGCAGGCATGGGAATTCTTAGCAAGCTTTGTAAGAAGTTGTCAAGGACAAAGAGTAGGAGTCTGACCTTGGGGACTTATACAGGTTCAGCTTTTATGGTGTTCTGGGCAGTTCCCAGAATTGACCCTCCCGTCTACCACCCTCCCACATGCTGGCCAGAGGGCATGGCAAGAGCACTGTCATCTGGGCTGGAAACAGTAGTGGAACCAGAACCCTGTGTCTGATTTTTACTCTTATGGGCTCAGTGTGATCTTGAAAAAGCCACTGTAACTCTCTAAATTTAGTTTTTTCCACATGCAAAATTGGGATAGCAATACATCCTTCATAGGGCGATTGTGAGGATTAATAAAAAAGAATCTAGATCACTTGGTATAGTACCTGGCAAAAGAGGAGGCATTTAATAAATATCTATTACTACACTGCTACTGCTACCACCACTATTACCACTACTTCTATTACATCAGTCAACAAATATTATTTTGTGCCTGCTCTGTGTCAGATACTGCAAAAGATTCTGAAATAGAGCAAATTTTCAAAACATGTTTTATCAATATGACCTTAATATAACTAAGTGGATCAAGAGAGTTCCATCTTCACCTTCAACTTGAACGTTTTATATGGACTTTAAACAAGACCCCTGCAAAGCAGTCTCTGGAAAGTAAAATCATGCAGGAAGGGATGAATAGGTTTGCCTATTTATACAGTCTGTCAACTCCTTCTCAATCCTAACTTCAGGTTCCCATTGCAGTTCATGGGATGGAAATCCTAAGAGCATCCCCCATAAACTCAGTTACATTTGCCCTCCCCAGACAGTTCAGTAATACATGGTTGAAATTTTTCCTAAGGAACTTGACTAAAAAAACGAAGTGTTATTAGTCTGAGAGAAGATTTACTTCCTCTTCAGTATTAGTTATATGTTACTGAGTAAAAAAATTACCCCAAAACTTAGTGTCTTAAAACAACAAAAAACCCAGTTATTCTCTCAGAGATCTACGGCTCAGGGATTCAAGTGTGGTTCAGCTGGGTCCTCTCCCAAGGCTTCAGTCATCTCAAGGCTTAGCTGGGAAGGATCCACTTTCTCATAGTTGTTGGCAGGATTTAGTTCCTCCTGAGTTGAGGGGTAGAGGCCTCTCTCAGGTCTTTTGCCAGTTGGGCCTCTCCACAGGGCAGCTCCAACATGGCATCTAGCCTCATCAGAGTGAGCAAGAGACAGAAAGAGAGAGGGCATAGAAGATGGAACTCATTGTCTTTTGTAACCAGTCTTAATCCGTCCAGGCTACTGTCACCAATATCAAAGACTTGGTGCTTGTGAACAACAAACATTTATGTCCTCACAGTTCTGGAGATCAAGGTGCTGGCAGACTCAGTATCTGGTGAGGGACAACCACTTCCTCACTGATAACTGTCTTCTCACTGTGTCCTCCTCACATGGTGGAAGGGACAAGAGATAGCTCTCAACCCTCTTTATTAAGGCTCTCATCCCAATAACCTAATAATCTCCCAAAGGCCCCACTTCTAAACATTGCATTGGGCATTAGAATCCTACCTATGAACTTGAGGGGGGCACAAACATTCCGGCAACAGTGTTACAGAAGTGACATCATTATGTTTTTCATATTCTGTTCGTCAGAAGCCATTTAGGGGCCTGGTCTTTATTCAGGGGGAGGAGATGACATGAGGGCATGAGTACAGAGGAGGGATCACCGGGAGCCCTCTAAGAAGCTGCTGCCCACCAGGGCCCTCAACATTTTCTCTTGCTAAGCAGGATGGGGTGTTTGTTTCATGCCAGCAGAAGGAAGACAGAATTGTTGCATGTAGAATGCAGAAGAGATGGAGGATGGCAGGAGTTCTGTCCTTCACTCACATAGGTTGAAACTGGTTTCTTGAAAGCCTCTGTAGATGATGAACACAAACTCCTAGGAGCCCTAGTGATAAGGTGTCACAAGAAATTGGAAAGTGAGCCACTCTTTGGACCTCTCCAGCAAGCCTACCAAGGACCAGGAACCAGAAAGTCTTGGAAGGGAATAGCATGAGAGAAGACTTTTCTAATCTCAAGAGAGGTGTATTCTCAGTGGTAGAGTTGATGCTTCCTCAGTGAAGATGAGAACAGTAAACATCAATTCTCAGGAGCCAAACTAGGAGAGGAAAAGTGAGGTCAGAAGCAATGGTGACTAGCTGAAGAATCCAGGAGAAAGGTAACACATAGCATATAACAGAGGCTACAGAGAAACATGGGGAGACTTGGAGATGAGATCTGAGAAATCTACACACGAACACATGTCACCATTGCAATTTGGGGTGCCCATTTAATGTGAAATTAATATAGTTTCAAGCGGCCAAGGTACCTGAGAGTTGTTTTCACAAAGTAGAGGAGGGTGGTGGGGAGGTCCTTGCAGAAAAAGCAGATAAGCTAAAAAAACATACTGACTTCAGATTTGTCTTCAGGCCTACACCCTTTGCTGACTCCTAGTGCAGTAATTTGTTGCCTCCTTGTTGGCACTGATGCTGGTAAAGTCAGCATGATAAAGATGCATTTAAAATAAAGCAAAACAAAATTCAAAAGGAAATACCACAGAAGTTACATGTATCCTTTAAAATTTAATCTAAAACTATCTGTTGACCACATCACTCATACATCTTTTTTTTCCTTCTCAGCCACATTTTGGACCCAGTTACTAAGTCTCCAAGTGAAGACCAATTGGCCACACTGCTAAGTGGACCCAGTATCTTCCTTCATTTACAGAATCTAGAGAAACATCATGGGTAGCTGAAGAATTATGTGTTTTTGGTGTCAGACAATTTTTTTTTCAAATCCTCCCTCTGCTGCTTGTTACCCATGTGACCCTGGACAAATCCTCCATGACTCACTTTCCTACTCAGTAGAATGACTGAGAGACATTGTAGTTTAGTTAATGGTCAAGAGCTTGGGTCTGGGGTTAGACTCATGTTGCAGTTCTGGTTCCATGACATAGCTGTGTGAACTCTCAAGCTTCAGTTTTCTCTTCTGTTAAATGGGTATAGTTGTCCTACTGCATGGAACTGTGGTTTGACTCAATGGATTTTATATATAAAGCACTAGCCCAGGCATATGGCGGGTGCTCAGTAGGTGTTAGCTCTTATTAACACCAATAATACATCTTATACATAAGAAGTACTCACAAAATTTCACTCTCCCGTTCACCTTCTACCCCAGTACATCTGGTGGTTCCAGGTCAAACAGAGGATCACCTGTCCCACTCCTAATTTAATAACTGGATGCTTTTCCTTCTCTCTCACCCATCAACTAAAATCTGGCCCAATGCTACTCCTCAGAAGGTCAGCTTCTCTTACAAAGGTCTTTTAGGCAGCAACTTTGTATTTTTGTTGAAAATATCTTTGGTCTAGAACCTTGAAATGCTATTCTCTCTATTCTGCCAAGGTTATTGGAGGCAAAGGATCTTAGAATTACACATCTGGAAGGAATGAACGTCTGTAATAATCTATATGGTTGAGTAAACCAAAGCCCTGGGAATGAGAGGTGTGTCTGGAACTGGTGTGACCAGTTGCGCCACAAGTTATATCCAGATTTAGTTAGCAACTCCTTCTTTCTGGCTGGGAAATATGAGGGAATTGAGTCATGCCACTGTTATTAAAACAAATCCTAAAACAAACAAAAAACTTGTTATGGAGTCTAAGAAGAAATAGCTCTAATCATTTATTTATTACAAAATAAGTGATCCCACATACAAAGACTTACTTTTATGATTCCAAAATTTGGCAAGACCTAGTTATACATTTCTTTCATGATCAACATCAATGAAAGGTTTATTATTTTAAATCAAGTTTTGTTTTGTTTGGAAAGTATTGTCTAGCATACCCAGAATATTTACACCAGTAAACTGTGTTTTCTGTCCCTGATAGAGAGGGTTTGTGTTAGAGCATGTTTGGAAGCCAGCATCAACACTGATGGGCAAGGCCAGAACAAATGGGAAACAGGTCAACCTGCTCACGAATGGTTCTTAGGGCCTCTCTAGCCTTGAGTGAAACATTTTAGGTAATGCTTTCAGCTGACCCATGACCTTGGTCTCACATGGGTGTTGTGTGACCTACAAGGCAGGCACCATCATTCCCAGAACTTGGGTTCCTCACATCCTTTCTGGCATTGAATCAATGATGTTGACATCTCTCTCTTGAAGAATGGATACACCATAGTAGCCTGTGTGGATCTTACTACTTGGCAAAATGAAGACAAATGATAGAATGTTTCTTACACGCAGGTTTAGACCTGTCTCCTGCACTCTCTCTGGGGCTGCAAAAGGTGGCCTGCCATGGACTTTACAAAATTCTGGCATCAAAGTTAGTGATTTATTTTGCCAAATGAGAAGTAATATATGCTTATGAGAAAATATTAAACAGCATGAAAAAATAGTTTTAAAAATATTTCACATTCTACTTCCTAGAGATTACTACTGTTAACATTTTTAATATTCTAATGGACTTTTGAAAATGCACACACAGTGTAACAAAAGGGAAATTTTACTATACATTTTTTTGTTATCTTTTTCTCTCTTATACTATGAGAATCTCTATATAACATTTTTACTACTTTTAATGGCTACCTAAAATTCCTTTTTTTATTAATATCCTTTTTAGGTTGCTCCTAGGTTTTTTTGTTTTAATAAGTAATGTTATGATTGATGAATATCCTTTCAGACGCCTTCCTGTAATTTTTTGTGGTTCAAAGGGAAACACAGTTAAACTGTTTGCAGTGGTTATAGAAATTTCTAGGGTCACAATCATATAATACATTATAATAGAAAAAAGAGCAGGTGATATCTACCAATAGTGAAATGAAGATTCTTCTCCAGGTCCTTAATATTTTATTTAAGTTTTCCTGAAACCTCACCTCCAAATTAGAAATCTGACCTGACTTAGTGGAATAAAGACAAAAAAAGCAATGAATACAAAACTCCTCACCATTGATGGAAATAAAAACACTGATTTAAAAGATTTTAGACACAAGAATGTAAACTCTAGAAATCAGGCTCATAATTATTAAATTCTCCCAAATAAATTGAAATATCTAATGCAGAGTCTATGGTACTGCATGCTATTTAGTTGATTTTTATCAATTTTCAACAGTTGAGGGAAAATTAGAGTGTAAAAAACAGCAAAATAAGCATGTGAACAAAAAAGGATGAAGAGGATTTCATATAAAAATAATTTCCTTTTGAAATAAGATACTGTGAAGGCAGGAACTTCATCATAATACTAGCACTCATAGGTTTACTCATTATTCTAAATGCCATATCTTGTTGGAGGTCCTGGATAATGCAATAATTCGGTCAGCTTTATACAATATGAATTTCTAATGGACCACAAAAATTTGGCCTTGTGGTCAATACCAGAAATTCTTTTGAAAATTTTAATACTGATTAGAAAATGAAGAATCCAGGAGAAAAAAAGATTCAATTACTACACAAGGAGAATAATAAGCAAGAGAAATTTCTTTCCTTAAAAGTAGTTAGGTTCAAAAGAGGTCTATTTTTATTGTTTGCTATGTGCACAGGAAGTTTTTGATAATAGTAATAAAAATGATGCCTGGGAATTATCTATAATTTTAGTTTCACAAATTATATCCACATGGATTAAAGAAGGACACAAAGGCCGTTATCATTGGGGAGCTTTTTACATTTGGATGTGCGGGAGAGTGCTATTTATGTGATAAAGGACTCAGGGCTTCCTTTTAGGGACAAAGATGCAGATCTTTGTGGAAACTTTTGGAATCTAAGTATAGGCAGAGATAGAGGCAGTATCTTCTGGTCTTCTAGAAGTGTTATGAAGAGATTGCAGAGGTATGTCCTGCTGGGGAAAGGTTCTTCAAATTGGGTGGCAATACCTCATTGCAAGGCAGCCCATCATTCCTTGACAGCAGACACTTCTTGAGCTTAATCATGTTCTCTGAATACTAACACCTAGAGAGTAAACACCTGACATATCGGGTCAAGTCTACAAAGGTGATAGTCTGCTCTCTCAATGACAGACATGTATATAGAGAAGGATTCCAAAATACATCATGTCCTTAACAGAACAGAGTAAGTGCAGGCCTGAAACAATCCTTTCTTTTTGTTTTTCTACCTCTCTTGTCTTTGGTGTAGCTGAGCCATCATACTAATCAGTCACTTCTATTCTTCAGATCAGTCACATGGAGCCAGGCACCAATAACCCTTGTTACTTCCTGCCCTCACAGATTCCCTGTTATCGCTTCACTTCAAATAGCAAACAGCCACTTCCCCATCCATGTCTTCTGATTTTTAAAAGCAAATTCCAGAGAACCTTAGCAAGCTCAGCAAGACCTCCCCATGCCACTTCCACAAACATTTATTAAATTCTCACTATTTTTCAGGCACTCAAGATAGCTCTTTTCTCAAGAAAAACTAGTTTTGGAGATAAGCACATATGCAAATCATTTTATTATAATTTCCAGTAGAATTGGGTTGACATATCAGGTTTTTATCATATGGGTGCTAGCATCCCCAATGATTGTTTCAGTTTCGCCTGATTTGTAATACTATGTTCTATGTCTCTGTATAGCCAGCTGAAAAGTTTAAACTTCTTGTAGGTAATAGGGAGGTAAATGACAGGTCAGATTTAGTCAAGAATGTCTCTAGTGTGGTGTAGTGAATGTATTTGAAGAAGACAACATTGGGTGCAGGAGATGTTGCAACAATTCAACGCTAGGTGTACTTGAAGCCTGTTGCGCTAATTCTCATGGGAGGTGTTATGGTCCTAAGCCAGGACTGTCAAGAGAGATCAACTGAAGGACTTGTATGCATGCATATAAGCATAGTCAATAGACACAAGACACTGGGGGTAGGGGAGGCCAGGGGAAGGTCAAAGGGAAAAAGAAAAGGAGACATATGCAATACTCTTTGTAATACTACTTTAAGCAATAAAACAAAATTAAAAAAAAAAGAGTAGGAGCAGAATTGAAATTGAGTTAAGAAGTGAATCAAAGTACACAAAGTCTGGTTGGCAGTGTGGCAGCAGGACATGGGTGGAACAAAGGGTGAAAGGTGAAGTTTACCTGTAGCTGGGTGGCACAACAAGGGAAGATGATGCCCCCACTGGAGAAAGAACATACCAGGGAAGTATGAATCAGGGGAAGTTTTGACATGCTGTGTGTGACATGCTAATTAATACCGGAAAGAAAATATCACAGGTAGTTTGTATAGTTCAGGGTGTGAGATGTGGCAAAGAAATATGAAATTAACCATCCTTTATGTGTGACTCTCAAATCTATAATATTAAGTCAGCTCAGCCTGGGAAGGAATAGAATGAAGATAGGGCCAAGGACCAAACTTCTTTGGGGAACATCAGCATTTGAAGGGGTGGGGAGAAAGAGGAACCCACAGAGGAAACTAAGAAGAAATGGAGTTGAGGAAGTGTGAGGGGTTGGGGGGACTCAGTAAAGGATTTAAGAAGCAGGGAGGGGTCAACAGTGTCAAACAATGTAGATACTCATAATGCAATCATTATTATGAAGTTCCCTGATACCTTAGGAAAAAGGATACCTTAGGAAAAAGGACCTGAGACAGTGAGTGGGAAGGAGTGGCTCACGGAGTGATCAAGGATTATCAAGAGGGAGACAGGAAGGGCAGAACTCTCTTTTTATAAAGTTTGACTGATAAGGGGGATACTATAAAGAGAGGTTAGTGAAGTCTGTAAAACTTATTATTAGTTTTTTGAGAATCAGGTGAGATCTATTTGAATATTTTATATGCCATAGGGAAATTGTGGGAAGTTGGAAAGAGGAAAAGAAGAGCAAAATAGAAAATATGGAAGAGAAGGTCAAATTGGAGGTTTGGTAATCAGGGTTCAGGAGGTTGCGTGACCTTGAACAGGAAGAGGCATGCCTCATTTTCTGGTTTTGTAAGTAGGACAGTCCTGGTGTGAAGGTGGATGAGTTTGTAGACAGAGGACCAGAAGTCGAGGGAGCTCACACCCAGAGTCCTGATGGCCCCCAAAACAGGAGGCCACAGCCTGGGTGAGAGTGGAGGAAACCAAGGGGTTGGTCCACTACCCCATGGAAATAAATTTTAACTCCAGAAAACTTGAGGAGAATAGAGAAGATGTGGCGTAGTCTAAAAGAGAATGAGGAAATGGAGCTAAACAAGGATGAAGTGACGGAATGAACCATCAGTGAGCGCAGGAAGACACAGACCGGCATTTGTGGTCAGCCAACTGCCCAGAGGGAACACGGGTGCTGTCCCAGCTCCCATGTGGTGGCATTTGAGGAAAGAGGAGCACGAAAATTCAGAGTTCTTACAAATGTCTATGTGTAAAGAAGAACAGGGGGACAAAAACAGGATGAAGAGTGTCCCTGCTACTAAGGAGCTTGCTTATAATATTTTAGGGTGAGAGTACAGATAATTAGGAAGAAAGTATTGGTTTCTGTTATGTTTTGTTCTATTTGTGCTAGTCAGGCAGAGCTAAATTCATTTTCCTAAGATGTTGGAATTAGAGGGTGGAGCAGGATCTAAACTTTATGTGTCTACCCTCTTCTTAAAGACCCACAGGAAAAGACATTCCAAGCTCTCCTTTGTCATGCATTACAGTGTCTCCCAATCCACAAGGAATTTTCTTCTGAATATCAGACTTCAAAAGAACAATGTTGAAAAATTATATTATAGAGTTCAAAAAGAAAAAGAGAAAGAGGATTCATTTCTTTTTTTTTTCTTTTTTTCTTTTTTTTTACTGCCTTAGAGTTCTCCCTGTACTTCCAATTGGACATGCTATTCTCTGCTGCCTGAAGGCACGTCAGAAAACCATTAAGCAGTTTTGATGTGTTCAGTTCAATGTCTGTTGTGTTTTTCCCCAGATCCAGCTCCATTTTAGAGGCCAGTATAGTTAGACTTCTTTTCCTGTGCGCATGTCTTTGCACACAAAATCTTGTAAATATGCGGTGGAATATGTACATATTCCACATGCTAGTCAACTTTGTTTTTATGAAATCCTTTGAAAACTTGAAGGACTAGTGTTAAAATCTAGTTTTCATAAACAAAGTCAGTGTTGCTATTGAGTCAAAATATATGAGTCAATTCTAGTGAACACAATGCTGTAGTAATTGTTGAATTTTGTGCTTTCTGTAGTGGTGGTAGTGGTTATTCCCTACTTAAGTCTAAGAAGACTGAATTTCATTGATCTTCACAGCACTTCCAGCTCCTCTCCATAATATTCCAACCAAGTCAAGAGGGTATCTTTCAGACTTAGGGGAGTAATACTGAGATTTAAAGTAGAGGCTTTTCATTTTGATGTCTCCAGTGAAAGATGCTTATCGCTCCTGATTGGTCAAATCGACATGTGGAAACCAAGCATCTTTTGGGAGCTTTTGTTATTGGCTTTTGTAGTGAAATTTTGGCCTCCTTTTTTTTTTCTGTGATATTAACATAAAAAAGAATGTGCTTTTTGGACAAATAACAAGAGAATATTTTCCTCTATGCACTAGAGCTACAAAAATTTCCCAGAGAAAGCCATGTCCTTCCCTAATAATTTGTCCTAGATCAGAGCCTATATCAACTATTTATAGACTTTTAATAATCTGACATATTTAAAGTGGAAATTTCCTACAGTTCACTGTAATTTCTTCAGTTATCTATTGTTGCCTTCCATCTCTTATTATTATCATCAGGGAATCCAGCCTTCTAATTGTATTTCTAACCAAACTTGGCAGAATTCTCAGATATAATGGTCAAAATTATGATAAAATTGTTATTTGCTTTGTTCCCCAAGGTAGCACATTGGGAGGCAAATGTAGGATCATACTCAATTACCATGGTTTCTCTCTGGCCTTAAGATTCCAAATGAACTAGATATAGCAACCCATCATGGGTACCAGATCAGCTTCATTCATTCACTCACTCATTCATTCATTTAATAAATATTTATTGATGATAGGGTGCTGAAGGCCTGGGGAGGGGTTGGGGGTAGGCTGGAGGGGGTCAATGAAGGAAAAAGGGGGACACATGTAATATTTTCAACCATAAATAATTATTTTAAAAAATTGTGGAGATAGCTGCATAACCCTTCATATACCCAGTGTATAGTTTGAAGGGGTAAGTTTGATGGTATGTGAATTATATCAATAAAAAGTAAACATTTGGAGAAATCTCAGAAAGGGGTATCTGGGAAGTCTAGTACTGTTCTTGCAACTTTTCTCTTATATAACAATATTTCCAGTTTAAAAGTTAAATAAGTGAAAAGGCCAGAAGTGGGGAAGAAATGGCAGCTGTAGTGGCAAGGAGGGGTGACCCAGAGCACAGGCCCAGAAGAGAGGAGCACAGGTAGGGGGATCAGTGGGAGGAGTGTGTGGGGGTGAGCAGGAGAGGTAATTGGAGATCTGTGGGTAGTGATCAAGGCCCTGGTGGATATTTGGTGGAGGTCCGGTGCGGAATTTATATTAAAACACTGCAGAGGCTGGAGTGGGGATCATCTGCCTGAGATTTTCTGGTTTATCAGCAGTGATGGCCATGTGCAAAGTTGGTTTATTTCTTCCCAAGTTGAAGGTTAGTTGTTTAGACAAAAAAGAAAAGAAATATTTCTTGAGCACCTGCTATGTATAATATAGAGCCAAACAGAAAAGAGTATTCCCTCTTGGTTACTCTGACTTTTAGCTTAGTAATGTCAAGGCTGAAGGTCACATCCATTCAGTTCTCATTACTGAGCACCAACTCTGAGTGTAAAACACTATGAAACACTAGATACTAAAAAATGAAGCATGCCACTTATCCTCCAGGGGCTTATATTTATAATGAGCTTCCTGATTTCACAGTAGTTTTTAAAACTTTCAGTATCTCTCCAGAAGGGAAAATAATTTGTAGTGGTCTGCTTGGTGGTCAATGTAATTTTGTTTTATCTGTTTGACTTCCACAGGTCTCTATGAGAGCAAAGAAAGTTCTTATGGGATTTCAAGATTTTAATTTTTTTGTAATTTAGACTAGCAAGACTATACATCTGATTATTAAAGTTTGAATTTAGGACCAAAATGTTAAGTTTGAGGACAGCACTAACATGACTCATTATTAGATTAAGCCAAATTTAATTACATCAGTCATCTCTACATAAAGAAGGAAAATTCATTTTTTTTAAATGTGGCAATTTCTAGGAAACTAGCCCCATAATCCTAAATTAAAAACAGGTTTCCACAAGCTGGATTCATGCCTCCTTTAACCTTTGGTATTGTATTTTTTTCTGTTTAGTTAGTTAAATAATGGTAACAAAAGAAGACAGTATAGATGATGTTAAATAAAGAGAAATTTAAGAGCATAATTATGAAATTAGGCTGGGCCAGAAAGTGAGGTTTGTAAGTAATAAGATATCTGCTGTTTAAACAAAGTGCTATGTCTCCATTTTGCATGACTCTTCTTGGATAATCTTTGTATTTTATCCCAATTCCATAGGCAAGAGAACATGAACTCTGAGGAGACTGTTAGGTGAAACATTTACAGTTTCTAAAATATCTTGTGTAAAGTTTCTTAACTTCTTGTTTTAAATGAAGGTGTTAAAATTTCAGTGAATTAGAATGTTACGATAGTGACCCAGGGGTGAGAGGTACAACATGCTTGGAAGTTCATTTTCCAAGAGCCCAGTGCATGAATAATCCACCTGATTATTCAGTTAATACCTTGAATGGAAAACAAAATCACAGAAGAAACCTTAAATCAAACAAGCTCTGAGAGCTTTTTATTTTATTTGAAAGACTTAAGTAATGGACCTCCTTTGGCAATGCTGGAAGGGCTGCTTCCAATGATGAGTGAAATGGTTACTTCTGGAGAGCCATTTTATGGCCCAAACTTCAGCATAAAAAGGGACCACTTTCCAGAATTTGGATGGAGAGAGAGAGAGAGAGAGAGAGAGAGAGAGAGAGAGAGAGAGAGAGAGGAGAAAAGTGGTGGAGAGAATTGATTCTATTCAAAAATTTGAGTGATATTTTCTAGTCCATCTTTAAATGTCATCTCTCTTGACTCTTCACTAAGCTGAAAAACTTGGGCTAAGAGATTTTGATTGATTTCATGCTGGTTTATTCTGTATTCTAAGTCATTCAATGACACCTCGATGTCTTAGCTCTCGGGTCAGTTAAGTAACCTTCACCACAAGGCTTCAGTCTTTAATAGTGAACAACTCGACATCAGCTTCCTGTTAGGGACCAGTATTTACTTATTCATAATACAGTTAACTTCATTAGGTGCCAAAATTGGATTAAAGTCTTTACACAAATAGCATTTAATCTTTAAACATTAACTCCATGAAATATATACTTCATTATCCTCGTGTTTCGAGATGAGGAAATGGGCTTAGAAAGGTTAAATCCTTTATCAAAGTTTACAAAGCAAGTAGTAGGAGGAGTTAAGATTAAAATATGAGCAAATTAAATTTTTTGCGGGAAACGAGTAAACTCGTCATATTGCTTTTTATACCAAAGCATGGGAGACAAATTTTTTCCAAAAACGATGAGTAGAGACAGATTCTGTCAAATATGGAGGGCCTGGTATTTCAACAACGAAAATGTGCAAGACAACTCAGATAGACTTTGCAAAGTCAGACCATTATTGGATTTCTTTCTTCCCGTTACGACACGATTTGGCAGGAAAATGCTCGATTACAAAGTGTTAATTATAAAATCCCATGCCCTTAGCCACTATGAATTTCTACTTCTGAAGTATCCAGAATGTTTAATTTTAATTGCTATCATTTATCATTCAGGAGAGGCCAGTGAGGTACCTCAGAAAAAGTCACAGAAGGAGCAGGCGGTAAAGCTGCCATGAGGCAATCCTGAAATGCAAACCTTTTCCCCCTTATTCATGGTCTCACTTTCCTCAAAATGGAAAATTTCAGGAATAAACAATTCATAAATTTTAAATTGTGCATCATCTGAGTATCATGATGAAACCTTACACAATACCACTCGGTCTCACCAGGGATGTGAGTCAGCTCTTTGTGCAGCGTCTCCACGCTATCTATGCTCCCATAGTAGCTGTTTCCATTACTAGGTCAGCTATCCAGGTACCACAGTGCTAGTGTTCAGGTTATTTTACTTAATGGCCCCAAAGCACAAGAGTAGTGATGTTGGAAATTTGAATATTCCAAAGAGAAGCTGAAAAGTGCTTCCTTTAAGTGAAAAGGTAAAAGTTCTCAACTTTGTAAGAGAGAAAAAAATCATATGCTGAGGTTGCTAAGATCTACAGTAAGAACAAATCTATCTGGGAAATGGTCTAACATAAACTTTATCATGGGTACGTATACATGGTGAAAAACAGTATATATAGAATTCCAGTAGTATCCTCAGTGTCAGGTGCCCACTGGGGGTCTGGAACATATACCTCTGGAGGAAAAGGAGAGTTGCTACATTTATTGGTTTGTTTCCTTGAACTATATTTTGCTGGACTGAACTTTGGAGTCTTGTATACAGTCTTGGTCTGCCTATTGTGAAGCAAAGCTGATATCACAACTGATTATAAATCAGAGACATATGCCTTTGCCTACAGCTTCTTCTCTGCTCTTTTCAGAGAAAATCAAACCAGTTTTCACCATTTCCCCTGTTGCTTTTGCAGGGAGATGTTCCTTTACCGATGAATCTGTGGGTGACTCCAACTGAAAGGAATGCCCCTTGGACTAATACCCTCGTGGCCAAACCCCACACATTTTGCAAAGTCCCTTCCACAAAGAACAGTCTGATTTACATCTCTTTCCCTTTTAACCATTTAATAACCATTTTAACCATTTTAACCATTTTAACCATTTAATGAACCAGGTACATTAAAGTTCTATCATTTCCAGACTTCCATAACATCGTACCTATAACTTCCTTGAGGCTTTTCTCCAAGTGGTCTTAGAGTTATCTGTACATGTTTTTCTCTCCTGTTCTTAGATGGTAAGTTTATCGAAGACAGAAACTATGTCTCAGTCACCATGGAACCCCATGCAATACCTTGTCAATTTTGCCTCACTCTCATAGCAAGTACAGCCAATACTTGATGGGAGAAAGAATAAATGTACACAACGAAGGAAGAGTCATTCTCACTCTGGATCTCACTCTCCCTGTCTTGGTGGTCATTTCTTCCTTGTCCTGTTCTCCAGATCACTATGATGCTTAATTAGATAAATTGGCTTCTTTGGGTTGTACATGTGTTACAACTCCCTGGGAACAGAGATATGTATCCTTAATGAGACCTCCCTCAGCCAGCACTGCAAGGAACTCCTGCTCAGTAGTGGAAAGCATATTTTTGCCTAATTACCTTTAATCTTTAAAAATAAAATATTATCTGAGTTTCCAAATATTTCATTAACACCAAATGCCAGACCTGATCTTATCAGAATGATAGAAATATTTTATTTGGAGGACAAATTTTTTTCTCAATTTGGAGCAAAAACTCTAATTTCGCTTCTTTTCTATGAAGAAATTTTTAATTATTTTATTGTGAAAAATATTTTTCCTACAAAAGTAAATTGGTTTTGATTCCTGGTCCCAAATGCCAAATACCCTTGCCTGCTCCCATCAATAAATTTCTTGCTGAAGCAGAAAGTATTTAATACAATTGAAATGACTTGGTCTCACCATCAGGGTGTTAGAGCCAAATAGAATACTGCGCCTTGGGTGAACCTACAAACCTGAGTTGACTTGGAGTCATTCTCCCACTGTACTGGCAGGAGATTTGCCTCTCTTTGCCATGTGCTTCCCACTGGCATATGGCTAAGGAGTTTATGAGTGGCTGCTTACTGTACATATAAAGAAATAAGAAAGGGCTAAAGGGAGAGAGGAGGGAGAAAGATCTTTCTGCACTTCAGGTGAAAACCAGCATCCTAACCACTGTGGCCATACAGCATTTTCCAAAGGGTTGAGGTTCTGAATTTAGTATGTTGATGGATTTTAAAATCATCAACAATATCTTTTCAGTCTGCATAACCCCAACTGCTGTATCACCTTTTAATTCCTTCCTACATTTTCTGAGCAATTGTATAGTGCGGTAAGGACAGCTGTCTTGCTTATTCCATCCTAGGGGCAGTTCTTCAGCCATGTAAATGTTCATTTAGTCATTTATTTGATCTGTAAATATTTATTGAGATCATGGACTGTGCCAAGTGTCCCAGGTGCTAGGGACAAGAGGAACTTTCTGTCATCAGGGTGATTTTATAGAAGGAGAGAAGACATAAACAAATAAACAATAAGTGACTATAAATCAACAAGGTAAATACTATTAAATTCTTCATAAGCTGCTGCCAGAAATGGATTTTAGAAGAATAAATACTAAAGAGGTAGGGTGAGGCTCTTTGGAATGATCAGGTAAGGGGGGATGGTGGCTTGGTTGAAGATGGAGACAGAGACAAAGGGAAAAATATTATTTAAAAAAAATTCCCGAGGACACCTTCACATGGAATCTAGAGATGTTAATTGATTGGAAAACATTTTCGTGATGGATCTCCATCTACTACTTTTCAAGGTTAGTAGACTAAATCACTGACACACAAAAATTCTCATTTTAGTACTTTTGAGATATAATTTGCCACCCACCAATTCTATGTGATCATGTAGATCAGCTTGGAAAGCAAAACACTTGAAAGACAGGGGCAGGAGAATTAGCTCTGAGTGAAAAAAGCCAATCTCAAATAGTGTGATTCTATTAATATAATTTTCTTAAAATGACATAATCATAGAAATAGGAAGCAGATGCAAAGGATGAGGCAACCAGATGAAAGGGTGTGACTGTAAATGGGCAGGGAGTTGCTTTGGCCTGATAGAAAGGTTCTATGTCCTGATAGTAGTGGCTATATACATCTGTAGAGATATATATAAAATTTGATGTATGCACACAATCAGTGCATATAAAAAATGGTGAAATTAAAACAAAGTTTTGATCATTGATAATGAACTATGGTTATATAAGATCTATCACTGGGAAAAGCTAAGTGAAAGGTACATGGAGATTCTGACCTAATTTTTCAAATTTAGGTGAATCTAAAATTACTTAAGAAAAAATTTCATAATATAAAACTTAAAATTAATAAAAATGCATCCAATGTCTACAAAGTGCAGTTTTCTATAATCTTTAATAATTGTTAAGTGTTAATACAGATTAAAGGTTTCTTATTTTAGAATAGTTTAGGAATTAGATTTTCTGACATCATAAGAATTCCTGGATATGCTTGTCAGTGGCTGGAAAATAAGAGCCAACTGTAAATTAAATGCTATATCCAAGTGACTTCAAAAGCAAAATATAACATTCTGTCTTTTTGAACAACAAATAACAGCATATTTAATCTACAGTAATCAAATTCTTAGAGACAAAAAGTGATTAGTGGCCAAGGGGCTGGGGGCAGGGAAAATGGGGAGTTATTTTTTAATGAATACAGTTTCTGTTTGGGGTGATGAAGTTTTAGAAATAGTGGTAATAGTTACACAACATTTGAATGTAACAAATGCCACTGAATTGTACACTTAAAAATGGTTAAAATGACAATTGTTATTTTATTTTACATAATGCAGAAAATGCACTCCAGTTCATTAACAAAGGAAATTTACTTTGAGTTATGGGTGCATTTTAATACATTTTATATGAAATGGAATAAAGTCTAAAAGTTAGGATAACAACCTACACTGGTAAGAAAATGACCTTGAATAAAAATGATATTTAAATATCTGGAAACGGATGGTATTTTCTGATGGAGAGAAGGAAGGGAGAGGAAGGAGAGGCAGATTGAGTCCTTAGTAGATCCATGTTTAGAATTTGATGAAGAGAAGCTGGTTCAGGAAGATGGAAAGGAATACTCAGTGAGACAGATGAAGACATTCTGGAAGCTCAGAGCAGGTGGCTTTAGTTCGAAGGCCTGGAATAAGGCAGAGAGGTGGTAAACCATAGGAGAGGGCGCAAAACAATTCTGGGTGATGGTGTTCAGAGCAGTCTCCTATACCACTGTGGTGGGGCAAACACAGATGCCAGTGGATTGTAGAGTACACATAATCCAGGCACGGAAATAACCTACTGTGGGCAAACTTTCATAAGTGAAGAGAGAAATATGGGGTGAAGGGGGCTTGTTCTAAGCTGAAAGATATGTGTGTTTATATCTTAGTGGGGATTATCCAGTAGAGGAAGGGATAAAGATAATGATAAACTATAGCACTTAGTTCTAATGGTTGAGGGCTTTCATGGTCACCTCTGTCACCTGGCATCTCCTTCTGGGAACTGCACATTAGCAATGCCCTAGGCTTCAGTTTCTGTTGAAACTTGCATCCCTTTATTTCCTTCCAGTCCCAAGGCTTCCAATTCCTCCAGGAGAGTCAACATTCTTTTCTCCTCAAAGGCCACAGCCTCCATCCTCTTCCAAGCTCTGCCTACACTCTTGGGACATGGAGTAAAATTCCCTTTCTTTCTGGAGCAAATAGAGTACAGATGGCAATGGAAAACACAGTTCATCAGTTTATTCTTTCCCATTAATATTTTAAAAACTGCCATGCCACTTTTGTGTAACTTACCTCATTACTTAATATTTATTAAAATTTTCCTATGTCATTTAATTTCCTTTATTAAATATTCATTAATGGTTGCATAGTATTTCATGTTTTGGAATGCTATAATTTGTTTTACTCAACATATTGTTGGATACTTGTGTCAGATAAATTAAAATTTTCCACTATGATAAATGATATTACAATGTTCATTAATCTGACCATGCCCTTAGGACAATTTCCTAGGAGTAGAGTTTTGGGGTTAAAGGATGAAAACATTTTAAGTACTCAAGAAAACACTGTGAACAGAATATAAATTGTGTGGTGGTTAATTGACTTGGCTACTTCTGCTCTGTCCATCCTGCTATTAGAATGATTTTGCTTTCCCTCAGTCTCCAGCCTGGCCTCTGTGATTAGGAGGAAGAAAATAGTATTTGTAAAGTTAAATGCCTGTGGCTTTGAGTCTCTAGCCAGGCTTGAACTTGGTTAAGACTATGGCCATTTTTCCCCCAAAGAAAAGGAAAGTAAGATTATGAGACTTCTTCATAAAACCAATTTTTCTTGCTAAACAGCGGGATGAGGTAAGTGGATACAAAACAGAAACATGTGGATAATATTTTCCTGGAAATACTCAGGGGCATATAAAATGAAAGGAAATGTATTTGAAAAAAGTGTCTCGAGATCTTATGTCTTGGCAATAAAAATGAGCTGAGATAGTCTTGGAGAATTTCTGGATATGTACAGCGCTCATCAGCACACCATGAATGATAAACAAAGACACACCTCAGGTCTGCAATTACAACTAAGGGAATGATGAGAGTAGGCTGACATGTCTACATAATCTCCCCTGTGGCTTATGCTGGACCATGAAAGACCTGTCTAAATAGGCAGGTTGGCAAAGACCCACTCGCTGTGGGAGAGCTGGCACAGATCCCACAGGAAGGGAAGGGGAGTCCTGAGCATGGGGGAGAGAAAACAATGGTGCAGAGCACTGTATTCCTTTAGATGCCAAGCATTTTCCCTTCTCCAATCTGTAATTGGCCAGAATGGGGAGATCTGGGAGAAATTCTGTATCTTGTGAACAAATTTTATAAAATCTATCTATAAGAAAAACAGGTTGGATTTATTTGTTCCATTTTCTCATTAGTTCTTTTTGCCCTAGTCCCACCCCAGGAAATATCATGTACTTGAAAACGATGGGTGAACTTCTCCAATTATTTCCATTGTAAGAGTGGCACTTAAGATTTTTGGTTAAATCTTCAAGTTAAATCAGAGTTGTAATTCCACAAAATTAGATTAATCTGTGGGGACCAGTTACCAATTTCCTGATGAGGTTGAAGAGTTGGTATCCAATCATCAGTCGAGTTCCATTCAGAGATTTTCTCTTAACCAACTGACTGTCTTCTCTATATTTCTAAAAATTCAATCTAGATTTAGGAAGGTTTCAGAAGAAAAATTTCAGTTGTGTGTCATTTTATGCTTCCCTTAGTTCTAAAATTGAACAATTCTTTTCATTTGATTTAATTCAACATTTTAAATGTTCCAATCACTAGCTTTGGTGTTGTCCACACACATATAGTAAAAAGGGAACAAAAAAGTTTATTCAAGCAAAAACTGATGGCAATAGGTTCTTCCTTCTATAATTAGCATAATTAAAACCTGGGGAAGATGGTTCCTGGAATTAGTGAAATACCTTGATGAGGTTTGATGGGCCCCCTTGGGTAAGAGAGATGAGCTCCCACCCTTGCCCCAGCTCACTCACTGTGGGTCTGACCTGCTCTCACAGAAATACTCACTAAGACTCAAGACTGAATGAACACAAGAAGAGTCTCAAGCACCAAAAGCTGTAGCTATCATTTTCAGAATGACGAGAAATTGATAAATATAAACAACATAGATTCATCTATAGATATACATGTACATATTATGCATGATACACATTGTACCCAAATACACATCTATATTTAATGACATGAACAAATGTGCATAAAGTTTATGAATACATACAGTTTTCGCTCTGTGTATTCCTTTGTTTTATTTCTATTTTTTTTATTCCCTAGGAATATAGTCAAAATGATGCACAAGCAAGTTAGAAAAATTTGCCATTAACATGAGCTATAAGCTCTAAATTCTCAATATACACTTTAGAAAGAGAGTAAAGAAGTGGGATAGATTTTAAAGTAATTAGTTCAAACGTCCTACTCAAAGGTAACCCTCAGTAATTGGTACAGGTAAAGAAATAGTCTGACAAATAAGCTTATTCACTTAAAGATTATTTATTAAACACTCTGTGCTCAGCGTTCTGCTATAGTAGTTTCCAAAGGTGAATAAAACATAGTAATTGCACTTAAAGGTCTCACAGTTGAGTTGAGGATACAACATGTGGTGAGGGACAAGGTAGAAAAATGTGTGAAAGATTATGATAATACTGAGAGGGAGACTCTAACCCCAGTTAACTTGGGAATAGGACAAAGGACAGAGATAATGTACTCTCAAAAAACTTCTAGAGAAGGTGATGCCTGAAATAAGTCTTAAAGAATCAGTTGTGGAATAGGGTGAGCATTCGGGGCAAAGAGAAAAGAACACACATACAACACACCCTTCCTTTTGTTTATAGAAACTCACAAGGAGTTCTAGTTGTAATTTTTCTAAGTTGAGGAATTTTGAAGATGAGACTAAACAGCAACAGTTAATTTCTATGTAACTGTATGATAAAAGGGAAAAGTCAGGTGGAGATCAAACCAATACAAATACGATCTTCTTTCATTGTTTGGAACAATTTTGAGTGGAAAATGTCTACCTCAGAAACCCTTGCTCTTTTGGTTGCATTACGAGGGATTGTTATCAAATTCAATATCCTTTGGAGGCAGTCTAAGAATAGATTAAATTTACCCTGAATTCTTCCCTATCACATATATCTCCACTAAAGAGGAAATATTGCATGCAATTAAGCAGTACCAGCTGAGAGAAAAATATCTACTTAACACTCCTTTGCTGCTCCCATACTCCCCATAGACTGAACTGCAGAAGACAGTAAACACAATCTATATTGCCTCATTTTTGTTCATTCTACTTTGAGATGGAATTGTACAGTATCCAAACATCCAATCAAGAAATTGGGGAAAATTGGCATCCCCACAAGAATTCTAAGAACAATTTCAGACTCTGAAATCTCAAGTGGGACATAGGCTACCTCAGACTACTGCCATGCAAACAATAGCAGCATTAATACCAAAATAGTAATGGCAATTAACATTTATTAAACACTTCTTTTTTTTTTTTTAAATTTATTTTTATTGTTCAGATTATTACAATTGTTCCTCTTTTTTCCCCCATAGCTCCCCTCCTCCCAATTCCCACCCCAACCTCTGACCTTGCCCCCCCCATTGTCCTCATCCATAGGTGTACAATTATTGTCCAGTCTCTTCACGCATCCCCAACACCCTTAACCCCCAAAAATTGTCAGTCCACTCCCTTTCTATGCCTCTGATTCTATTCTATTCTCAAAGGAT